>BQKZ01000985.1:39954-53676 GCA_036244855.1 Temnopleurus reevesii
CCAATTTAAGGAGCCCATGAGGGGTGTAAATCAAAACTTTGAAAATTCATAACTTTTGAATGGATTATCCGATTTTGCTCAAATTTTCACAGTTTGTTCATCTTATTTTTTTTCATTTAATGATAGCAATTTAATGTCTGAGGGTAGTTCCCCTTTAAATACACAAGTCTAATATTTGTTGAGGAAAAGGAGAATGAATAAAAACATCAAAATCAAGGCAACTGGATTAAGCATGTATATTGTCTGTCCAATAGTGCATTATATATTGAAAAACTTCTTGGTAAGCACAAAACTACAACCATAGAATATTAAATGTCCACCATTGAAAACACAAACACGTAACACACAGACACAGACGCACAGACACTGCAACATATCAAAATCATTGCCGAATACACAGATATAAAAACATTCTAACACACAAACACACTAACCTTCCATCGCCTTGGCTTTCCAAACAAAGCAGCGCATAGTCTCTACGGTAAAAGCGATAGCTGGAGTCGGTAAAGATGAAATCTCCATTCGGCAGCTTCTCAAAATCGTTGCCAAACTTCATGCGATATCCCTTGTAACTCCTCTGAGTTGAGACCAGCTCCACAGGAAGAGATTCTATTGGATAATATATGACACAATACATTAAACAATAAATCAATTACTGTACAGCGGGATAATTTCGCTGTGTTAAATTTTTCGCGGATGGTTAGTCCATGAACATTTTCACGAGGGATTGAATTTATGTGTACAATCCATGAAAAAAGTCCATCTCCTAACCTAACTAATAAGGATTTTCAAGAAACAGGAAGTGATTACTGCTACAAAAGAATGCCTTTAAAATGCCAAAAAAAAACTATTTGAGAATGACCACATAATATTCCGTAGATTATGATTAGAAACGCATATACATGTATATAAGTGATTGTAACATTGATAGCGATATTGTGCCACTTCAAAACACAATATGTCAAGTACTGCCCATGTTAACTTTTTGTACAAACTTTTCAGGACTATTTTCGCAGGTCTTAAATTCGCGGTCAGCCATTTCACCCCGAAAATTAAACCCCTACTAAAATTTTCCATCATATACATTATCCAGAAATTCATTTTCCATTGGTATTTTAGAACAGACTCCACTGAAGGGTGAAAATGAGGAGTGCCCAATGAAGAAGTGGAGATCACTTAACAAAACGAACATGGATATCTTGTCTCGCCTATGAATGAAAATTGATTCTAAATTTTACAAAGTTGAGAAAATATATTTGATTTAATTTGATTTGATTTGATTTATTTATTTCCATTTCAAGAGCAAACAATATAACAAAAAATAAGAGTGAACAATATCGAGTAAACAAAAATTGAAACAAAATTACAAAGGAAAATCGCATACAAATATTTACAGGATAATTTATGACCAAGCAATTGTGATTATGAAATGGAGGGATGTGCAAGAAAAGCAAAGCTTGTGATACACACACCCCCAGATTAAAGTTGCACTAAGGAAAATAATGAGAGTCATTATAAGGAATAAGAAATGATTTGATTAAGTATAAAAATAACAAATAAAGAAATGGTGGAGTACAGATGTGCAACCAAAGAGATGTAAGATTTTGTGTATCTAACAAACGGTATGAATAGTAAAAAAGGGAGGGGCAGCGATAGAGAGGACAATAAAATGTTCTCTATTAAACTGAGAGAATAAATAGTCAGTCTAATGGGGTATTGCTCAAAATTTGCAATTGACCTTAAATTGCAGTTAATCGGAACGTGCCAATCAAAATCATTGTTTCATGCGCATCTTGTTAAATGCGCATACCGTGCGCGAATGAAAAAGCGAGTTATAATTGTCAAAGTTGCAGCTGATTTGCAGTTGATTTTGAACAACACCCCCTAAGTATTCAACTTTAATAATGCAATTCAAACGTTGATACCAGCAAATAAAGAACTTTAACAGATTTTTTTATGTAATTTAAATGTAAAAAGCATATTCTAAATTTTCACAGCTTCCAACATTTATCAATTTAATAAATAGAAATACACAATAAGCTTTGTATTCTGGCAAAATCCTTAAGTGGAAAAGCAATCAATTATACTAATCACTTGTAGTTTAGAACATGATAGTTTTGTATGCAAAATTAATATACTATCCTTACCATACAAGGGGCCTGTAACTTAAAAAATGAAACAAAACTTACAACAAATATTAATTGTAAGTATCATAAAGATAAGAATGATTTCAAATCAATTGTATCTCTTTTATGATACAGGCCCCAGTCTGGATCGTTTTTTTTTAAGAGGCGGCGCTTCAGAAATTTAAATTACTTTGAAAGCCGCAGTGAAACTATCACAGGATTTTCAATTAAACAAATTAGAGTATGTTCACAATTTATGAAAAAAAATGACTGTGAAATGGCTATTTCTCCCAAAGCAAAAATAACATTTGTACATCATCACATTTGGCAGCACAACGTCCTCACACACAAAATCAAGTGGGATTCATATTGCTCACAAGTACAATGAGGAAATGTGGTTCGCCTTGCACCCATAGCAGCGGGGCAACAACATTGTGCAATTCAGTAGGAATGACGGTTGGTTTGGCACTTGGTTGTGACATTGACATATAAAAATGCCTGAATACGTGCAAGAACCATTCTCAAATTTTACCCATATCTTTTTTTCACATATGAAAAGTAATTTGAGAATACTAGAGCTTGTTTCACATCACTTTCTTCGTCCTGACCATTACTAATCTATACCGTTTAAACTCCTCTTATACTGTAAAAGCCAATATTTCGGCGTACATAAATTCTAGCGAATTTGCTGAATTTCATACTTTTCCACATATCAGATATTTTTTATTTTCAAAATTTGAAAGATTAATCCACAAAAGACTATTGGAATTCCAACAAGTTAAAATTTTAGCGAATTCACTGTTGCAAACTTAAAAAAAAACAGTGAAAATTTCTGCTTAGCGGTATATAGTATTAACCCATTGGCTACTGGAACTGGATGGCCCTTGTACAAAGTCTAAGGAAATTATAAGAATTCAGTTGTCGATGGGTTAAAATGGTAGTGCAGTACATACCTCCTTTCTGATCAACCTCATAGAGTCCATAGTAGGCATCCATCATGTATAGCTTATCATCTATAAACCTGATTCCCAGCGGCCGGCCACATTTCATCTCGTCGTCTCTCGTTCCTAAAGAAATAAAAAAATAAATTCATATTTGTGGAGGCGCTGTGGTGTAGTAGTCCTGACTCTTGCCTTTAAACTAGAGGGTCGTAGGTTTGAGTCCCATCCATGGCGTTAATTTCCTTCAGCAAGAAATTCATCGACATTGTGCTGCACTCAACCCAGGTGAAGTGAATGGGTACCTGGTAGGAATATTTATTCCTTGAAGTGCGCTGGTGGCTGCCGGGCTAAAGCCAGGGTAATGATAATACAAAGTGCCTTGAGCACTCAGCAGAGTAGATACGTGCGCTATATAAATTGCATCTATTATTATTATACTATCATTATTTCAACTATTTTATATCATTACAGGATGACATGTATTAAAAAAGATTCTGTACAGCCCTCTAATGCAGAGCCTATCATTTATAAACCCGATTCCCAACGGCAGACCACTTTCTTCTCATCATGACTCGTTCCTTCAGAAATAAGAATCAAATCATATTTCAACTATTTTCTATCACTACAGGACAACATATATTAAAGAAGATTCTGTATAGGCCTTCAATGCAGAACTCATCATCTATAAACCTGATTCCTATTGGACGGCCACATTTTATATCGTCGCCCCTCGTTCCTAAAGAAATAAAAATCAAATCATATTTCAACTATTTTGTATTACTACAGAACATATATTAGAAAAGAGTCTGTACAGGCCTTAAATGCAGAACTTGTCATCTATAAACCTTATTCCTATTGGACAACCACATTTCATCTCATCGTCCCTTGTTCCTAAAGAATTAAAAATCTAATCATATTCCAACTAGTCTACTTTGCGTCACTACAGGACGACGTGTAGTAAAAAAGAGTCTGTAAAGGCCTTAAATGCAGAACTTATCATTTATAAACCTGATTCCAAACGGACTGCCACGTTTCATCTCAGAAATAAAAATCAAACCATATTTCAACTATTTTGTATCACTACAGGAAGAAATGTATAATAAAAGATTCTGTACAGGCCTTTAATGCAGAACTTATCATCTTGGTCTGATATAGCCTAATCAAAATAGGGTCAAATGTAGAACTTATCATCTATAAACCTGATTCCCAACCACATTTCATCTCATCATCCCTTCAGAATACAGATACATATATATTTGAGTTCATTAAGTTATATTGGAATCATTTAAGTGTAGTCTGTATCCGTATGGAGAGACATTAATGGAAAAAAAAGTCTAAAAAAGAGTCTATACTGTATGGAAGTGTAATTTTTAAGAATTCTTTTTCTTTAGAAATTAAAATGAGAAAAATGAGATCATCTGAAAATGACTTCTCAGGTTGTATTCCACATGTTCTTTTATAATTTTGGTGTGCTTTTTCAATTTCAATGAAAACTCAACCACCCCCCCCCCCAAAAAAAAAGAATCAGGTCGGGAAATTTTCAGAAGGGTGGTTGGTTGAGGGTATCAAAACGTTTTTCCCCTTATGGAAAGTAGTATGTAACTGCTTATCGGGAGTTCATTTGTATTCAGCTACTCACCACATGGAGGCGTACCAAGCTGTGCAACGACTTTGATATCTCAATCATTGCTGATTTCTATGAAATTTCAGAAAATTTTCTAAGAGTTGAAAACACTTTTTACCCTTATGGAAAGTAGAAGGTAAATGTATATTGGGATTTCATTTGTATTCAGCCCCTTACCACAAGGAAGTGTATCAAGCTGTGCAACGATTTTGATATCTCAATCATTGCTGATTTCTATGCAATTTCACGAAAATTTCAGTTTTGAAAACACCTTTCTTCCACTATGGAAAGTAGTAGATAAATGTATATTGGGATTTCATTTGTATTCAGCTACTCACCACAAGGAGACGTACCAAGCTGTGCAACGACTTTGATATCTCGATCATATTTCAGGATTTTCAGAGGGTTGAATATTTTTTTGTCCTCTTATGGAAAGTACATGTAGTAGGTAAATGTATATTGGGATTTCATTTGTATTCAGTTACTTACAACAAGGAAGCGTACCAAGCTTGGCAACAACTTTGATATCTCAATCATTGCTGATTTCTATGCAATTTCAGGAAATTTTCAGTTTTGAAAACATTTTTCCCCTAATGGAAAGATATTATATGTAAATGCTAATTGCGATTTCATTTGTATTCAGCTACTCACCACACGGAGGCGTACCAAGCTGTGCAACGACTTTGATATCGCGATCATTGCTGATTTCTATGACCTTGCCATCGTAAGTACCAGTATAAATGCGACCTGTACAAAGCAAAGACGATAGATTACAATACAGAGCTAGAGAGTGGTGATTATCAACTACCGGTATGTCAAATCTAAAGGTTTCAGAAACTACGACATTCCTATGGAAGATTATAATTGCAGTGCAATGTCCAATTGTTCGACTTACTAGGGCACCTTGTTGAGGTCTAAAATGCGAGAAAGTGACTTGTAATAAAACTAGAGAGCAACATTGGAACCTCGTTACAGTCGAGAAGTAGACTTGCGCCTATGTGCTGTACGTATAAGCTTCCATAGAACTGTCTTAGTTTTTGAAGCCTTAAGGTTTCGGTTCTAAGTGTGAACATTGATAACTTGTCCGGCTGCATGAAACAATAGCCATTCATCAAATTCTTTACCACATTTAGAAAAATATATATGGATAGAATGGAAAGGGTGTTGCAGTTTCTTACTCCTTTAATACCCAAAAGTAACTTGAAAAGAATTTTTCATAATTGGACTTGGATGAAGTTTTATTTGAAAGTGTGACACAGAGGAGAGTGGTATGAATTGAAAAATATTAACATTTACATAAAATTTTGAAAATGTTCCCTCCTTGTAAAATCATTCCCTGAGAAGTCAAATTTCTCCTAAGTCAAACAAGTCACAAGAGATTCGTCTTAGGCAGAGTTACCTGTTGTATCAAGCAGCTAGTGATATACTCTAACACTAGCCTTAAAAATCTACCCAAAAATAATAATACAGGAGCAGAAAAAAAATCAGTGAGCAGAACAAAAAAAGTTCGAAGAAAAAATTGGAATTGGAATAGTAATAAAAAAAGTTACAAATTTTTAATGATTTGAAAAAAATGAGCAAATCGGTGAAATTTTTCATATATGTTGCCAATTTGATGACATCATGGGTGCACTACTACCCATAATCTCTTTATATTTAGAGTGCAAAATTCTTCATTTCTACAGAAATATACAAAGTTTGTGTGAATGTAAGCATGCAAATAGGAGATCTACATGTCTATCATGAATACATCTACAGTTAATTTTTTGAAAAAAACATATATTATGGGAGAAAAAGCGACAGTTTATACCATTGATATGAATATAGTAAATAGTCAGTTATGCACCTGTGACGCCATCAGTTGCCAATTTGTCTAAATATTTACATTCATAACTTTCTCATTAGTTGTCCAATTTTTGTCAAACTTTTTTTTAATTCTGTTCAGCTGATTTTTCTGCTCCTGTTCAAGAAATATTTTTTTGATAGACTCTCCTTTTAAAATACATAGCAACCCATTGACAAAAAAGTTCCTGGTCTTGACCTCACACTTTAATGTAAAAACCTACCAGCAGAACTGTGTGATAACTTCCTCAAGACGAAATATGTAAACTCTAATCTATTACGCTCTTACTACCAGTATTTGAATTAAAATGGTCATAGAGAAAAATAAAAATTTCTGCTGGTATTTTGAAATGTTGAAGAATATATAGGAATTTTGTGGGAGCGTCGTGGTATAGTGGTTCGGACTCTCGCCTCTTAACTAGAGGGTCGGTGGTTCGAATCTCTCCCAGGGCGTTAATTTCCTTCAGCAAGAAATTTACCCATAGTGTGCTGCACTCAACCCAGGTGAGGAGAATGGGTACCTGGCAGGAATATTTNAATTGGAATAGTAATAAAAAAAGTTATGAATTTTTCATTTGAAAAAAAATGAGCAAATCGGTGAAATTTTTCATATATGTTGCCAATTTAATGACATCATGGGTGCACTCTTTATATTTATGGTGCAAAATTCAACATTTCTACAGAAATATACAAAGTTTGTGTGAATGTAAGCATGCAAATAGGGGATCTACATGTCTATCATGAATACATCTATAGTTATTTTTTTTGAGGAAATCATATATATTATGGGAGAAAAGGCGACATTTTATACCATTGATATGAATACAGTAAATAGTCAGTTGTGCACTTGTGACGTCATCAGATGCCAATTTGTCTGAATATTTAAACATTCATAAAGTAGTTGTCCGATTTGTGTCAAACTTTTTTTTAATTCTGTTCAGCTGATTTTTCTGCTCCTGTTCAAGAAATTTTTTTTTTGATAGACTCTCCTTCTAAAATACATAGCAACCCATTGACAAAAAAGTTCCTGGTCTTGACCTCACACTTTAATGTAAAAACCTACCAGCAGAAATGTGTGATAACTTCCTCAAGACCAAATATGTAAACTCTAATCTATTAAGCTCTTACTACCAGTACAATTAAAGTGGAATATTTGAATTAAAATGATCATAGAGAAAAATAAAATTTCTGCTGGTATTTTGAAATTTTGAACAATATATAGGAATTTTGAACTGAAGTATTCATATGAAACAGATAAACATGATAAATTCCTACAGGTATTCAGGAAATTCCTGAAAAGACCATATTTGCAAGTAGAGTTTTGTGATGTAAAACAGTAAAACTAAAAAAGAATTAAAAATAGGCTAATATAATATTTAAAAAAAATAACAAAAATAAAACCCCAGAAACATAACCAGCAAAGTCATGAACGCCATTCAGTAACTTGCAGATATTGTGTATATTAAATAAAACTAATTTATTAGAAGTACAAATAATCCATGATCTTATCACAATCTTACACCAGATGCTGAATGTATGTTAAGCAAACACTGGCAAAATTAGTGGGTAATTACAAGAGCACTACATTGTAGATCATGAAGCCCATTGATCTGTAATCAAACAGTAAATCTATCTTAATTTGCAATGCAGTGGGATTTTTTTTATCATAACTTGGATTACAAGAAAAGGAATGATATCCTAAATGTTACATACTCAAATCAGTACAGAAACACTTTAAATATAACAATAGAGTATACAATGTACAAGTCAATATTTTCGCAATTTCAAACCAGTTCAATATGTTGGCTCATTGTTCCTTTCATGGATTTTTTTTGTACAATGTTTGGCCACATATGAATATTCATGTTACAAGTGGGAATTTTCTCGAGGCTAAGACTGCGAAATTTGTGAAAATATTTTCTTTTGTATGTGTTTAATTTTTTGTTAAGATGTGGCGCTGTTAATCATTGTTTAGTAAATTAGCATGTGGGTCATAACCAGTTTGTCAATACTTTACTTTAATTAAAACTATAGCGGAGGCTGCCTTGGGTTTGTACTGGCTAATTTCATGGCCATAATCTCATCAAAATTATCACTCATTAGAATGCCCATAGAATTATGTACAATAATCTGTTAAAAGTTGAAAATAACCTACTAATATAAAAAAAGAGCTCTGAAATTCACATATATTTGCTATAATTCATGAATGTTAAGATTTTGGTTTTCACAGTATTCCAAAATCCCTCTCATTTGATAATCAAGGATTTATTTTGAAATGGGAGGGTTATGATAGCCCTAGCATCCAATGGTCGCTAGAATTGATCATGGTAATAATGTTCAGATATATGAAACAGTGACAACTTTACCATTTTTGTAAGCTAATGATTCAGGACCTATGATTTTGCCCTCAAGAATCTTCTTGGCTTGCTGAAGTTTGTTGTTTGGTGCTAAAGCTCCAGTCCATGGGCGTGGAGGAGGCAACCTAGATTTGACAAAAATAATTGAAATTGCGAATTGATATTGGAAAAAATAATTGAAATTTAATAGAAATAAAATGATTAAAGTATTAAAAAATTGGAAGAATCTTCTTGGCTTGCTGAAGTTTCTTTTTGGGGCTAAAGATTCGGTCCATGGGCGTGGAGGAGGCAACCTAGATTTGAAGAAAATAATGAAATTGAATTGAAATAAAATGAGGAAAGTATAAGAATAAGTGTAAGAATCTTCTTGGCTTTCTGAAGTTTGTTGTTTGGGTCTAAAACTCAAGTCCATGGATGTTGCGGAGACAACCTGGAATTAAGAAAAATAATTGAAACTGAATTGAAATGAAAAAAAACATAATTGAAATCGAATTGAAATAAAAAGATGAGGGTGTTAAAAAAAGTATAAGAAAGCAAATTCATGAGGAAAAGCACTACGAAATACACTTTACAAAATGACATTTATTGCATTTTATGCTGGAACATTGCATGTATTCATGATAATAACTGTCTGCAACTGATAACTGATAATTTTACAGAATACCAGATATTCATAAGATTCACAAATGCAACTTAATGATTACTGCAATTTTGAAATGACCATCGAAACTTAGAATTTATTGATTTAAACTTTTGGTTTCATTGGGAAAAGTTGTTGGTTTCCATGAATTGATGGTATATGTACTGTCAGACCTGTCTATAAAGACCACCTAAGGGAGACAGAAAACACGGTCTTTAAGAGCAGGTGGTCTCTAGAGACAGGTTCATTACCATGTAAATTGCTTCCAAGGGAGACTAGAAGGTGGTCGCTAGAGCAGGTTAGATTGTATTAGTAATTGGAGTCCCAATAAGAAAAAAAATACAGCATTGTCAGAAACTTAAAAAGTACACTCTACGCAGAAACCACATGCAGATCTGCACTTTAATTTGTACTGTAGATAATGTACACTGTATTGATATCTGTTCAAATAGAACTATTCAAATATAGTGATGTACTCTGAATCTACAAAGCTTTAGTTTCATCAAAAATGGGAAAATTCTGTCGTTCCACAATTTGAGTATTGAAGATCAGTGGGAATTCCAAGGACTTGGCTTGAGAAACAACCTACCACATACACCATAGCAACATCTTATATTTAAACAAAAAACAGACAACAAAAAATGGAAATAGTAAGAGATAGCTCACTCGAATGCTTCTGAGTCGACTGGAGAAGTCTTGAGCATGATGAGAATGGTCAATGCCAGGCCAATCACAAGAGCTATCTGGAACATCTTCCACGAGAGCTGGCAACATCTTGTCCTGAATAGGAAAGGAGAAATCATTTCAGAATTTATTGCTTTTAACCCTTTCAGGATGATAGAACATGTTCTACGTTTTGGTTCGATAACTTTTGAAGTAAAGATAAAAAAACTAAAATGCATTATGAGCAGAATGAGAAAAAAATTCTACACTAAATAAAGACAATTTTTATATTTTCACCATTTCTCGCTGTACGCAGAGAATTTTTAAAATGAAATAATCACTAAAATGGTCATAAATCCTTAAACTGGCAAGGCAGACATCAATTGAAAATCACTATTTTTCCATGAAAATTGGCAACTTTTAACCTTTAGCATGCTTTTTGAAGAAGAAGAGTCACTATGCTAACAAAACATTTAATTGGAACATTCTAAAAAGAAAATTTATAATTTGAGTGTTGCCAATTTAAAAAATGAATAGTGATTGAATTTGTTGTAAAATAATTCCTGTCCTGAATGGGTTAAATACTTGATCTGGGCCAGAAACATCTTGTTTTGATGAAAAGCAGAAAAATCAGATGAAAAGATAAAAAAAAGTTTGAAGCAAATCGGACAAAAAGTAAGAAAGTTATGAACATTTCCATCATATAAATCAACAGCAGGCTATTTTCGAGACAAAGGATTTCATGGGCTCATGACTTAGAAAGCAGGACACTATTATTCTGAGCCGTGAGCCCATGAAATAATTTGTTATTTAAATCCTAGGTGCGCGGGTGCAACAGTAATTTTCATGCAAATCAATAAAATTTTGGGCACATGATATGGCATATGTCATGCAGTTCTCTGCAAGTAGTTATCTTATTGTTTTAGAACCCCTCTTTTTCAAACCTTTCACACAAAGAAAATTTTGTTTCTTTATCTATCAATCCACCATTTTGAATATTTAAAACAAAAAAGGATAATTAATGGGTGAAAACAGATTCTTAAAAACAGTTATTACAATAAGTTACCAGTCGAGAAGTGCATGAAAAACGTAACATCACATGACCAAATTTTGCCAATTTTCAAAAAAATGATCAATTGGTCAGTTATAAATACAATTGAAATATTCATAACTTTCTTAATCATTGTCAGATTTACTTCAACCTTTTTTATCTTTTGGTCTGATTTTTGTGCTTTTAGTCAAAGCAAGAATTTTCTGGCACAAAACCAGCCTTTAGGGATTAAAAAACAAACAAAAAATAATACAACAAAAACCCAACATAGGATTCAATCTTATTCAGCCTGATTTGAAGTGAATGAAGCTCGATTAGAATACTGTGTGAGAAAATAATTTTGTCAAATATATTGTAAAAAACGCAATCAAATTTCAATAGCTTAACATAATAATGTAGACAATTTTGCTTCATAAAAATAAATGAATTTCATGACTGGTTACATGGACAGTGCAGTCTTGTTTAGCAATGAAAGTTTTGAGGATTATATGCTCGATTTATTAACTTGAGAAAAGCAAAAACAAAGTAGGGTTTGAAGATATTTTGGTGCTTTTTTAGTTCCTAAAAAACAATGCTAATAATTCCTTCACAAAATGAGTGTTTGAAACTCTAGTGCAGGAAATAGTTTTCCTGGTATCGCATCGCAACGTGCTATGCATTTTATCATGGTTTCAACACTATAGATTCTATTTCGAGCAACTACATGAAATTGTACAGTCAGGGAATTGTGAGGGGACCCTGGTACAGTAAAAGTATTAGAAATTTTTCCTTGATCAATGTCTAAATGTACTTATCAAATATGAAAAGTTATATCATTCCCTGTATTGAAAGATTGGTTTGGTTCTAGTTCACTAGTATACTGGTGTGGTCTGAATTCTCAGACCACAGCGCTGTCCCGCCTGCGCGAGCCTGCAGACGGGTTTTGTCTGATGCGCGACCGCGCGTTGGGGTTCGAGCGGAGGCCCACTGTTGGAGAAGCCAGTCTGCATGCGGAGCTCAACAGGTGACCACCAATTCAACAGTGCTGTCATCAGTCCGCCCAAGGCAGAGAACCAGTGTAATTACCAGGTAAGTGAATAATATTACAAATTAACGGTCGGATTATACCGTGTCCGACCACACTGGTAAATCCAGTTACTGGACAGTTAAAAATTTCACAATCAATAACTTTGTCAACATATTCAAAATCATGAAAATGAACTGAAATGTTTTTAGATCTCATCATCATTCGAAACTATTCATAATTTGCCACATTCGTTGCGCTTCAACATACGCATATATTTCTGTAGGTGCGCGATTTCAATACGCATCCGGTATTACCGTGCTGTCTAGAAATTGGATTTTCACTATACTCACATGAAACCCTGATTCTTCAACTTTCTCTTCCTCAGCTTAGGGATTTGATCATCATCTTTAGGAGCCTCAGATGACTCTGGTTTACGATGCCTTACTTCAGTGTTTGCCATTTTTCTGATAAAAAAACATAGATGTAATTGAAAAAAAAACTCCAACAATTTATTTCACCAACTTGGAGAATGGAGATATCATTATGATTTTTCTCTGTATTTTACTCTGTAAATGTCACAAAAGCAGGCCTCTAGATAAATATTGTTATTGCTTGTCCTACAGGTACCGGGTAAGTGGTTTGAAAAATTGTGCTTGCCCATTATTATTGCAATATTAGCATATATATTATTATTAACTTAAACTTAAAAAGCATAATTGCTAGCCTGAATTTCTTAAATTACTTGTCTAACTGTTAAAATGTATTTCTATTCATGCTTAAAATACATCAAATGCTGAAGATTACATGGTCAATAAATACAAATTGCATGGAGAACTTGTTTCATGCATAAATACTGCAATATTCAAAAGAAAATATGGGCACTTTAAAAACATCAAGTTAGGCTGGGCATGGGGCTACTTCCACGCCTTACCGACTCGCTTCACTACCCGCGCCCCGAGCTCCCGCGGACATTTTGCCCTATCACTCGGAGCTCGGACAAAAAGTCTCGGCTCCAACTCCAAGCTCACTCCAGTTCATTAAAAAAAACAATTAAACAAACCGACTAAAACGTGTTTCATTCGATCGAAAGGTTATTTCGAAGGGCAGAAACGTAGAAATCTATTGATGAATTAATGAAATTTCAATCTTACCATTTACAGTTATCTCTAAATTGTCCCGATTGTGCTTCCTCGTCCTGCCGAACTTTGAAAATAAGTTTCCTAGCGATAGCAGAAATAAAGTCCATGAAGTTCCGCATATAGTTCACAGAAATAGATTTTATCACATTCGGACCGGACATCCGGGGTTGATCATTCAAATCATCAAATAAACAAACTTCTATTTCTAAATAAATAGTCATAGAAGATAGAACATCTGTCCAGCACCTTGATAATAATAATGAAGAGCACTCTGCCCTTGGTATTTTTTTTTAAGCGGATAGGCTAGGGGCGCGGTCTGCATATGGGATGGGG
>BQKZ01000985.1:81865-94090 GCA_036244855.1 Temnopleurus reevesii
TGGTCTTCAAGTCATGCCACAAGTTCTCGATTGGATTAAGGTCAGGATTCTGGTTTGGCCACTCTAGGATGTTGATACCGTTGTCCTTGAACCATTTCTTCACTACTTTGGCTGTGTGCTTGGGATCATTGTCCTGCTGGTACTTCCAAATATCACAAAGTTGGAGTTTCTCAGCAGATTCTTTCAAGTTTTCACCAAGGATCTTGATGTAATACTCCTTTTCCATGATTCCTTCGACCTTGACGAGGTTCCCAGTGCCATTGGAAGAGAAGCATCCCCATAGCATGATGCTTCCACCACCATGCTTGAAAATGAGCATGGTATTCTTCGGTTTGTACACCTCTCCTTCCTTTCTCCAGACGTATCTTGCATCCATATTGCCAAATAACTCCAAATTCATCTCATCAGACCACATGATCGTTGCACCAAACACTTGGATCTATCGGCAGATGACCTCTAGCAAAGGCCAGGCGGGTCTCCAGACGCTTTTTCCTGAGTAGCGGCGTCTTCCGAGGCCTACATCCATGTAGTCCACCTCTGTGCAGGATTCGCTCTACGGTAGACCGTGACACCTTCGTCCCAGCCTGGTGAAGGGTGTCAGTTAGGGCCTTGGTTGTAGTCTGTGGATTATTGTTGACCTCTCGGCAGATTTTTCTGGCAAGTTTGGAGGAAACCTTGCACTTCCTGCCATGCCCACTGAGGTTCTTAACAGTGTTGAACCTCTTGTGCTTGTTCATTATGCTCTGAACAGTAGCCACAGGGACATCATACTGCTTGGAAATAGCTTTGTAACCCTTTCCTCTACTCTGGGCATGCACACGACTTTGACGTAGGTCCTCTCTGAGCTCCTTCTTCTTGGCCATGATGATCAGAAACTGAGAATGATCTGAGCAGATTTCCTCTATTTATGCCCATATGGAAAGGGACTATTTCCTTTAACTGTTTAACATTTTGACACAAAAGATGGTATTTATTTCACTGGAACATCTTGAATTAACACTAGGGCAAAGATTATCACATTCACACGAGGTATAAACAATTGGATTTATCAACAAAAGACACTTTTGTTGAGATCTCTTCAGGGGTATGAATAATTCTGAACATCTGCAGAAAGGAATTCTGGGCCACATCTTTTATTATGCAAATGAGGTATGTTCAAACATTATATGAATTAACACATAGCAACATGTAGACAAAAGATGTACAGAACATACAAACGTAACATTCTTTATAAATGAAAAATCCGCAAAAGAATATTATTTTTCATGGGGTATGAATAATTTTGAGGACAACTGTANACAGTGTACAACTTCTAATCAAATAATTGTATCATTTCGTGGACAGGAATTAAACGAAAAGAAAGGTGCTCTGATCGAAATCAATCTTCCATTGGTGAGTATGATGTATTATGAGTATTGCTCTAGATCTACAACCTAACATGCAAAACTCTTAACCCTTAAGCTGCTCTGTATACTGCACTCCCTGTGCCAAGTTTATTTTGTGCGGCTCCTTGGAGCGGTTTTTAAAACTCTATGATCCTTTTCACCTCTATAAATTGTTTTCTGCTTATCGTATGAAAAAATAGCCTGCTAATACCTAAGCAGGATGTGAGAACAATACAAAAGCTCCAGAGTTATTCTGTACAATGTACACAATAGTGGTACACAAAGGGTGTTATTACGATTGCGCGTATACAAGCACTTGGCACTCCTGCATAGATCAGTACACAAGCATGTGGCACGTTAAGGGTTAAAGGAAGAGTCTACCTAAAAATGATAATTTTTAACAGAAGCAGAAAAAAATGAAATATTATTTATGCATAGACTCTTCTTTTAAGCCCACTGCACACCTAACGACTGGCATACAATCTGATTTTTTAAGAAAGTGTAGTTTTATCTCTCAGAAATACTTGAACACAGAAGATATTGTATTGAGCTTCTGCATGTTACTCATGTTCATAGTAAATTCAAGAAAATTGTATTATGCAAGCTCTATCATCAGAAGGAATATTGGCTTTGAGCCATAAGGAAGTCGGAACAGTTCAAGCAGTCTTAATATTGTCTACAATTTGAAACAGACCTGTCCCTTGTTACCGGTATAACACTGATTAAAAATTGCAGAAATATTATATTCAGTATCAATCTGAATTTTCAGAACAAGAATCGGTAGATTTTATTTGTTAAAATGCCATACCTTTTATTTTCCCAATTGGATCTTAGGCCGGTCATAAAGTGTGCGGTCTGCTTTACAGTTTTTAAGTTGCCAAATCGATACTGGCAAGCAGACATTCATCATGACTGCTTCAAATTCTTTGAAATATCTCCTATAATTTTGTAAAGACAACTCATTTACGAACAAAATTAAAAAATCCCGCAAAATTCATTTGTTCATTGAAATTCCTGCCACCATTTGTTCTCATAATTCTGTTTATCTTGGCTATAGTTTCTTCCTTTGTGCAGTGTACTGTTTATTGTGTATTTTTTGTATTGTAATATTTTTGGGGGTTTCAAGTGCTATAAAAGTATTGAATTATTATTATAGTTACATATACAAGTAAAACCTTGTTAATTGTGCATTGGCTAACAAGATTTAATAACATTTTGTAGCTTGCTAAGTTTAACCATAATCACACAATATTGTTTGTCTGTTTGTAGGTAGAGCAGGCCCTTCGGGTCGTTCGGAGCGCGGTAGCCAACCAGATAGACTGGAAAGAGATTGATAATATCATCAAAGAAGCGCAAACTCAGGGAGACCCCGTTGCACTCGCTATCAAGAATCTCAGACTAGACACCAATCATTTTCAGATGCTTCTCAGGTAAACAAAAATGATACTGATTATGACGTATACGGTCTGTGGACTGCGCTAATAATATTTTGAAAAGTAAATTCCAAAGGGGAATCTCATCTTATTGAAGATATATTTCCTGAATTTTAAGTATTACATCAGGGAATAATTTTACTATTCACCTTAGCAGTTTCAGGCGTTGAGGAAATATTTTCAATACTTTACTGTAGAGTTCTATGTGAAAAAGTTGCTGCACAAGACATATTTTGGATAGCAATCCTACTAAAATACATAGCAAATTGCGATGCGATACCAGGAAAATTAATCCCTGTATATCATATCCTAGGATTCTGTTTTTTTTTAAGCTATAGTGCAGTTCCCAGATCTTATGTGAATTACAATACTCTTTGTTTACAAATCTGTACCAAGAAATAAACTCAACTACTGTATAAGCCAATATTTTAGCGTACAGATATTTTAGCTATTTTGGACCAGTTTGACATATTGGCGTGTTGTTATTTTCACGTTTTTGACAGTGTTTGTATACATATAAATGTGCATGATACAGAGTGGAAATTTTTGCGAGGCCTAAGCAGCGAAATTAGCGAAAATAAAACCACTGCGAACATTTCAGCTTAAATACAGTATTTATTGTATGTTTCACATGTCCTGTAATACATTGTAAACAAGCTTTATTTTTTTTTTTAATCTACCTGAAACTCTGCCCATGTAGGTTTCAGATACTGCATGTCTCGACTTCATTAACCTATGTACTGTATATTATGTGTGAAGCAGACCACACATGTTACGACTTAACTATGGTACCTTACAACTAGCTTGCGAATGGGCGTCGTTAAGGGATCGTAAGAGAGTCATAAGCATTGTCACCACACACCTTAAACTTGCTATCTGATCATGCGGCTGCGTTCACAAGATTAAACTGCATTAAATGAATTTGTATTCTTTCTGTACAATGCCTTTATTTTCCCATCCCTATTGTATTCATCATTTTACCGGTAATTCTACAAATTTTATTTAATCATTGTTAAAGGGGAACCAACCACTGAAATTATCCTGCTCCCATTGAATGAAGAAAAATCAGATGAACGAAATGTGAATTTTTTTTGCAAAATCGGACAACCCGTTCAAAAGATATAATAATAATAATAATAATGGTGGCTACTTGTATAGCGCACAGGTCCACCTTATCGGTGCTCATGGCGCTGAAAGATTTGACACTCACTGCCGCTGATGAGGATTTGTGTGATCGTCAAATTTGACGAAATCTGGGATGTCATGTCTGATTTTGCTCAAATTTTCACAGTACATCTGATTTTTCTTCATTCAATGAGAACATGACAACTCCAGGGATTGGTTCTCCTTTAAACTTCATCAAGAATCATTGGATTTTTTAAGAGACTGAATCATAGATGATTTTCTACTCAACAGGGATCCGTATAAGCAGTATGATGATGATGAAGATGATGATGATAATGGACCACAGCCGCAGCTAGTCGACATCGATATTGCTCTTTCGGCATATGCCAATGCAAGGAAGTAAGTATAAATGACATATTCAAATAAACATGAATATTTATTAGTGGCTCGAGAATAAATCTATTTTCCCAAACTGACATTTTACCAATGATAAGGTAGGTTTGCGATTCTACCATGAATCTTAATATTTGGGAAAAGTCCTAAAAAGGACCGAGCTAAGCTACCAGGCTACGTTGCATAAAGCTTATTATTTCCCTTACACCAAGATCGTTGCATTGAGAGTGCATTCAGGTGAAAAAAAATTGACATTGAAAAGTACAAATAGTAATTTTTCCCCTAGGGAAAAAAGTTCCTACATATATTCTTGCGTGCATATGTACTCCCCTAAAAGCGACCTGCCCGTGTGTTAGACAGCACTTCCTACCTACACAGCACGGGGAAACTTCTGGTGGGCATCGTTTGCATGATGTGCTCAACGAGCAGACGAGCCAANAGATAGCTGATGATCTCGCTGTGATTGCGACCTGTGGCAAGCAGGAGAGGCGTCTTGTGGTTATGATCCTCCAAGTCTATCTCGACACCATCTTGCTCACAGAGCATTTTGACTGTGTTGAGATCGCCATTGATGCAGGCGAGATGGAGAGGGGTCTGGAAAGAATATAAATGACAATAAATCAATAAAACACAAATTGAGAGTTGCATTTTTTGTGGGGGTGGGCTCTCTGAGTCATTGATTGAATCTAAGACATGATGTTGGGTTCTAAGTTACTCTACACCCTCTTGCTCATAGAGCATTTTGACTGTGTTGAGATCACCATTGATACAGGCGAGATGGAGAGGGGTCTGGAAAGAATATAAATGACAATGAATTAATAAAACACAAATTGAGAGTTGCATTTTTTGTGGGGGGTGGGCTCTCTGAGTCATTGATTGAATCTAAGACATGATGTTGGATTCTAAGTAAATCTCTACACCCTCTTGCTCATAGAGCATTTCGACTGGGTTGAGATCACCATTAATACAGGTTAGATGGAGAGGGGTCTGGAAGCAATGAAAAGGAGAATGATCCAGTAGAATGGGGATCTGAAAAAATTATGGTTGAGTAACAAATTTCACGGACACCCCCCCCCCTTAAATTTGGGAGAGTTTTTTCGTTTCTCCTAAAAGTTAGAAACATAACAAATTATTTGGGGAGTGTCAATCTCTAACCGATCATGCTCACAGAGCATCTCGGCATTGTTCAAATAGACGCAAAACATGAGGAGGGGTCTGGATTCAGGAAAAGTTGAACATGATAAACCAGGAAAATAGGTGTTAAGAGGGTCTGAAAAATGACAGCTGGAGATAAAAAGCCACCCCCCCCCCCACCATCTTGATGGAGTATCCTAATTATTCTAATATCGACCCTGACAGAAGTAAGATGAAGAGAGAGGTGAGGGAAAAATTTAAATCAATTAAAGAAAACAAAATAGCCATAAACTGTTGCTGAGTGGCTTTGCAGCATCAATAGTGCAAATTTGGTTGGCAATGTTCTTTAACCCTTTTAGGAAGGTAGAACACGTTTTATGTTTTGGTCCAATAACTTTCGATAAAGTGCTCTTGAGCAGAAAGAGAAAAATTAGTCTGGCTATGAGCATGCAGAGAATTTTTTTAATGAAAATAATCACTAAAATGGTCATACATGTAAATCCGGAAATTGGCAACACAGGAATCGTCGGAAAATAACCATTTTCCACGCACATTGGTAACTTTTAACTTTTTAACTCGCTTTTTGACAAAGAAATTCCATATGGTAACATAATTTTTAATTGAAACATTCTAAAAAGATAATTTAACATTTTAGTATCGCCAATTAAGGAAAGGAATAGTGATTGAATTTGTGGTAAAATAATTCCTGTCCTGAATGTGTTAACACCCCCAGACTCCTCACTGAACACTTTGACCATGAAGCTAGCTTTGACCAGCTCTGATATGACCACAAATACACACTAGGCCATTATTGTCTATTCAAACAAATGATAAGCCCTGGGATAGTTGCATTTGCCTTGGTTTGTTTATTTAGCCAAGTCTGTATGCTCTGGGGATTAATCCATCTAGATGTATGTACTGTTTGTATATATAGCAGGCAAATGGGATGTTGTTCAAAATCAACTACAACTGTGCGCATTGAAACGCGCATTTTCATTCACGCACGGTAAGCGCTTTAACAAGACGCGCATGCTCCGATCAACTGAAACTTGCAATCAATTGCAACTTATGAACAACGCCCCCTAAGAGGTATTTTGGTTCATCATTTTCACATGGAGAGGGGGGGGTACTATTATGATATATGATTATGGTCATAATCATGATAGATCTTCAAATATGAATAAATATATGAGCATAAAGATTTCTTCCAATAATCTTTTAATTTTGATCCCTTTGCTGAAAAAAATATAACATCTTCCATTAGTCATGACCAGCCCTCCCAACAACTTTCAGAAGATCCATCCATGAGATGCTTTAAGAGAAAGACAGACAGACAAACAAACAAACAACCAAACAATTGCATAAATACACATGTATGAAATCCTAACCCTAAATCCTAAATGTTGAAGGTAACTATATATAATACATTCTAACCTCGTTATAACAAGGTCGTTAGAACCAGAGGAATTACCTCTTTATGTTCAAACCTTGTTATATCAGGGTCAAAATACAATAAAATAAAAAGAGATGGGACCAGGAAAATTACTTTGTTATAACAAGAGCTTGTTATATCAGTGATCTTTATAACGAGGTTTGACTGTACAGAGATAGATGACCTAAGCTTGATTCTTACCTGTCCATAGTTATCCTTTTGTCTGGGATTAAATCCAGAATAAATGAGTAGTCTTGTCAGCTCACAGAAACCTAGAAATGAACAAAGAGATGCCCCAAAAGAGTTGGAATTAAAATTTCTCAATCAGCGTTGCTAAAGAACAAAAATACACATTCTCTGATTTCTCAACCTTCAATTTTACCCAGTCAAGAGTAAACAAAACTGTCAAAAGGCCATATTTGAAGCAGAGGAAATTGGTTACTTCATATATGCCATTAACAAATAAAGTGGTAGTAGTAATGCAATACTGGTAGCTATTCATCTTCAGAGTTACTGATTCTGGATATTGATTACAATGCAAGACCAGAATTTGTATGGAAACAAAAATATTTATATAACAAGTCTGCAATAGGCTGAACTAGTATACATTTATTGATATACCCCCTTAATGCCATAGTTCAGCCTATCTTTGCAAAGATCTACATGACCATATCACAACCTTTACTATCAATTTCAAATTCTTAACGATCAAGGTGATATGTCACTATGGGAAATGTTGATATCTCATGGTTCCAAAAACAAAAATTGCCCATTTGAATGCCCCACTAACTCCAGAGGATTTTAACATTGAACCTCATGCATGAGATTTGTTGTTTAGAAATGTTCAGTATCCTGTTAACAGATTTCAGACGTGATGCAAACATTCTAATTGTGTACCTTTGAATGCTGCCCAATGCAGAGCATTGTCTCCTTCTCTGTCCGTGAGTTGTAATCTTGCTCCCTTACCCATCAGGTAACCGGCTAACTGAGTCTGGCCGTACTGGCAGGCAATGATGAGAGGGGAACATCCCTAGATAAAAGAAAAATATTAATTTTTGTATTAATTGCGACATGACATAATTCTTCCTGCCAATTTAAAGCATTGTCTCCTTCTCTAACTGTGAGTTGCAGTCTTGCTCCCTTACCCATCAGATAACCAGCTAGCTGGCTCTGGAAGTACTCACAGGCAATGATGAGAGGGGAACATCCCTGGACAAAGGAGAAATATATGCAAATGACATGTATATGAATAGGCCGGGTTTACTTATATATTCAAATTTATGTGCATTTAACGTAGTTACGTGGTATTCCATAGACCGGTTGATAACAATAAGACTACAATACTTGGAATCCAGTTTGCATACCTTACTTGTTGCTATGTCGGGCAAGCCTCAGGCAAGCTTTCGGGTTGTCAAGATCAACCTTTGTGTTAAAGGTATGCATAAAATTTGAATCTATTAGTAAACCCACCTATTGTGATACAATGCAATTTTTCCTCACAAATTGCTAATGTAGAGTATCATCTCTGTAAAACTCAGTCAGGGAGTTGAAGTCTTGTACCTTTCCTGGCCATACAGGGGAACATGCCTGAACATATAAAATGTATGCAAAACAAATTATGTTAAGTAAAATGTAATATAATTCTCCCTCGTAAATTGCCAACATAGAGCATTAACTCTTTTTCTGTCCGTGAGATGTGGCATGCTCTCCTCCCCATCGCTCCCTTCCCCATGTGAAAAAGCTAAAAGCTTTTGCAATCTCTCCCAAATATGAAGATTCTTTCAAAAATGTACCTTGTTGTCTATGGTGTCAATGTTAACACCAGCTTGAAGGAGGACATCCGCTACTGCTATGTGGCCATTCACACATGCCCAGTGGATTGGTCTGGCTCCCAATTCATTCTTGCTCTGGGTATCTGGAGAGAAGAAGAGATGTACAATGTTGTTTGTGTCACTTTGTGATAATGAAGTCACACAATGTCATTAATAACAAACTTTGAAGAACACAGTGATGGAACAAGAATAAAAAACATTTTCATTAGCAACATCAGTAGTCTCATGGAGGAATTTTCACCATCATCATTTATCTCAATGTTCATCATCACAATAAAAAATACTACCAAGTACCATCAGTTTTTCCACAACCATCATCAGCACTATCACCATAATCATTATCACCATTGTCCATTATCATGATCAACAACATCATCATCACCATCTCCATCATCATCATCTTCATCATTGTGTCATTATCATCACCATCACTTTCTTCATAATCATCATCACTATCTTAACCACTCTCATCATCATCATCACTTTCATCATCATCATCATCATCATCATCATCATCATCATCATCATCATCATCATCATCATCATCCTCCTCGTCCTCCACCTCATCATCATTATCATCATCTTTATTGCTATCACTATCATCATTGCCATCATCAGTTCTCCATCATCATCAACATTATCACCATCTACATCATCACCCATAGCAAAATCATCATCATCATCATCATCATCATCTCCATCATCACCACCACTACCAACATTATCATCATCATTGATCATCATCATCATCATCACCATCATCATCACCACTACCAACATCATCATCATCATCATCATCATACCTAATGGAACTTTGCATTGGACCATAATCCTGACAATGTTTGTCAGTCCTCCTAAGCAAGCCCAATGGACAGGTGTATGGCCTTTGTCATCCTGCTCAGTGAATATACTGGGACCTTCTTGCTCCAGGAGCTCCTGAACTCTCATCAAGTATCTAATAAAAATGAAAAGTATATCAGTACAACATTAAAAAATGTTATTTAATTAATTTATTCCAATATTCAATAAAAACAATTCGTTAAATGGAGAGGTTTTAACTTGTTCCCACCACCAACTAAACTGACAACAGAATGGGACCAGTTGCAAAATAATCCAAGGCTTCGGTAACAATATATTGGTACTTTTCTTAATTAACGAGTTTGGAATAAAAACAAAATTGTTGTTTAGGCCTATTTGGTAAAGAAAAAGGAACAGCAAAGAATCTAAAATTAAACACCCATATTTCTTCTCTTGAAACTCTTCTAACTCACTGTGCTATGGTGGCTGCTAGAAAAACAGGTGATTTAGTTCACGTTCATGAAAAAAAAAAACATTACAAGTCTACACTGCACTAACAAACAAGTTACAGGAATTTTGTACAGGTATGCATGTGCTGGGGCAAGTGCCGGAAGTGGCCAGATTTGGGGCATGTGATAGAGAAAATAACCTGCAAATATAGTCTATAGATATGAACATGTAGACTATGCTAGCCTTAGCTTAGGCAGTATTTAGTGGTTTATGGAAAAAAAAAAACAATTATCACATATTCTCCAACGTCTGTTTAACGTTATCTTTGTCGAGCCAGGTTGATTTGAGTTTCATTCTCATCTTGACAAAACAAACAAGGGAGAGAGAGAATAATGTTGCATATTTTAATTAAAATTTTCTAAAATTACCTTCCCTCAGAAACTTAAAACATTGTAAAAGCGTCAATGATCACCGACAAAACAATGATTCCTCATCATGGCAAGCAAGGCTGCACCTTCTCCTTGTCATTGCCTTGTTTGGGTTTTATCATAAACTTACAGATTATTGAATAGGTGGGGCAACAAGTCACACCCAGCTACACTAAACACGACAATAAAGACTGCATTGTTTCTATTTCTTACCCTGATTTTACAGCTTGAAATATATCCATCGGCTTCGGCAAAGCCTTTTTATCCGAACAACAGCCTTTACCGTCATGTTTATGCCCATGGTCGCGAGTTTCTGGGTCATTTTGTGGGAGAGATCTCCTCTGATTTTGCTGCTGAAAACTCATCTTCGCTGAATGTTATACAAATGAAAACGAAGAGGGCAGCAAACTGACAGTGAACTTGACTCCAATCGGATTCCCATTTTGAGGGAAAATCATGTTCATAGTTTTCAATGGTAATATTTCAATTCTTTATTGTTTTGCTTCTAAATCTATTTATTTCCATCTTTTCAATCTTACTTGCGTGTCACCCTGACCGTGAAACCATTTAAAAATCGGACCAATCCCCCTTCCGAAAAAAAGCATTCAAAATGAATAAATTTTTGTAATTTCTTTGTCTCACAACATGACTTTGTCTAGAAACAATGACCCAAAAGTTAATTGATTCAACGAGGGGTTTAGTCAATATTCACAAAATAATTCTACTTGAGAAAATTTGTTCCAAAGTATATTCATAAGGGGCGAGAAGCCACCCCGCCCTATGTGAACCTTTATTTTTCCCTGCTTGTCAAAAACGCCCCCCCCCCCCCCTCTCCTGTTTGATCGGGGGAAAAATAACTAAATTCGCCCCTGGTATATATATTCCAAGGTTTGATAACATAATGGCCCGTATTTGATGTCAGGTTTAAACTAGAGTTTAAATCTGTGGTTTAAGTATGGGTAGCCCAAAGTGCCAAAACTTTATTTAAAGTGTATGATTCTTATGTTGACTGCTCTCTTTTCCCATGCTCTAATATTGTAGAAAAATATTGACATTTTTATTCCAAGAGAGTTTTTAACACTATGAGTGCCAAATATGCTGGTAAATTAAATACCAACCGTCATAGATTCAGGCCTCTTTTGGTTTCCAATACTTATAAACCACAGATTTAAACCTTTTATCAGAATACAGGCCACTGGGTCTATCAAGAATTAAAATCATTAGACGCGAGTTAGTTTATCAATCTATATTCATATTATTTGCAGACGACAGCATCGTATCAATGAATATCACAAAGGAATTGTAAAGGATACTGGAAAGTGTTCTATCTTCTTACTACAAATATAACGGCAACAGGTTCCTCATGAAAATATTTTCGGAAAAAAAATCGCAAACATTTTAAGCATGGGGGTGATCGTTTTAATGGACACCTGGATTGATAATAAAGACTTGATAATGATAATGATGATAATTCTTATACTGAGCTTTTCCCAACCTCATGGCCAAAGATATTGATTACAATGCAAGTAAAATTAAGGAGTATCGTACACACTAAGAAATTAGGGTACAGTTAGGGTCCAAAAGTCACTAATTTGAACCCCGGCATCCCACCGGCATCCTCATTATACCCTATGAGGTTCAAAATTAATCCCATGTGATGAAGGCTGGTCCGAAGGGTACAACGTTGTACCCTCCCGATTTGAAACTAGTGCAGAATGCAGACCCCACTCTCTATACGTGATCGGAAATGAATGCTGATTTTGTTCTTATTTTACCTTTAGGAACTCTATTTCATACGTAATAGATTTAATTTAT
>BQKZ01000985.1:95057-107485 GCA_036244855.1 Temnopleurus reevesii
GAGGAGGAGGAGGAGGAGGAGGAGGAGGAGGAGGAGGAGGAGGAGGAGGAGAAGAAGAATCAGAAGAAGACTTTGACTTTTCAAATAATACTTTATTTACAATTGAGTTATCAAAAAAAAATAAAACATTAATGAAAAATAATATTAATTTCAATCACAGAACATATTGATATAAGCAGAATGTCATAAAGTGAGACAAATTAAAGGACATTAATCATACAACAAAATTAAGAGACATTTTGAAAGTATTTGAAAATAGTATATGATGAATTTTACTAATTTGTTTTACTAAAGAAGAGAAGAAGGAGCAGTGAAGAGGAAGAAGAGGAAGAAGAAGAAGAAGAAGAAGAAGAAGAAGAAGAAGAAGAAGAAGAAGAAGAAGAAGAAGAAGAAGAAGAAGGAGGAGGAGGAGGAGGAGAAGGAGGAGAACAACAAGCAGAATGAGAGATAGATTTGACAAAATTTTCAGGAGCTCAGTGAATTTTTTTTAAAGATTCTGACCACAAAACAAAATGTGGAAATAGAGAAAATAAAGAAACAAAGAAAATTCATACGATATCAGTTGTGCTGACAACCTGATGTTAATATTGACAGAGAATCTGCATGAGGATAATGACAATGACGATTATAGATGAAAAACATAATAAGCTATATTTAGTCTGAGTATACAGCAATTATATTAAGTAATCTAGCTCTGACGTAGATAATGCTAATTATAAACAGGGAGTCTTTGACGATATTTCATTTTTTCCTTCTGAAATTGCCATGACATGCATAGGATTTCGTTTATATTATCCACTCAAGGTTATCATATTGAATTCATCGATTCTGTTTCCTTAATTAAGTCGAGTTTCTCGGTTAACTAATAAAGAAGGACGAGCGCGATGTACTTCAGATACTTCTTTACTCAAAAGACGCCATGGTCATAAAGGTTAATTGCATCCGGTTTTCTTTTTCAACGTCCCCTTTCTTGCAACCCCTCTATTAGGAATGTATATTTATGAATATAGATAGTAGTTTTAATAGCGTTCCCCTTAACGAACATTTTGTTTAATAACTACTTTAAAAATAATGATAAATGATAATGGTGGTTTCTTTTTGAAGCACTCACAGGTCCGTCAGCAATGACGCACAATTTGTGCACACGTTAACAAAATCGACGTACGCTAACGTATGGTTTCTACGTTTGGCATTTATCATTAGGATTTTATACGCAATCGCCGACAAAAATTCGCAACAGTATTAGTTGGTCATAAATTACTTATGAATGCATCAAGTTAATTCTAAGTTTTTCCAAAAACGCATTTATAAAGTATGAGTGACGTGTGTATGTGAAGATATCGTTTGACATAAATTGTTAACGCCGGCGATGCGTAAAACATTCGTCGGAATACGTTACTCATAAGATATAAATTCCGTTATGAATACATAACGTATGTCGAAAGTTTACTGTAATACGAGAAAATCTTTCATACGTCGGGCGTACGCTGACCGTACGAGTAACTTTTATGAACGTTTATGGACGATATTGCGTAACGTTCCTAGAATGATGGAGGGCGTATGAGACATACGTCGAGTGTACGTTAAAGAGTGTACAGCGCATGGTGAATTCATTTTAATTATTATGCGCTGTAGAAGAATTAATTTATCATTATCATCATTATTCTGTTTGCAATTTTATCTCAAAATTCTCGCCGAACAGGACAAGTTTCTCAACATATGCAAAGCGTGTTTCGACGTGTGCAAAATGTCCGGGATTTGACGTACACCGACACATATGCCAAATTCATTATAGTTCGGGCATACGCCATTTGAAATGACAACCCCATATAACAATATAACAGTATAACAATATAGCAATATAACAACATTTTTCACTATAGAGGAAAGGTCACAGATTATTTGATTATGTTTGCGGCTCGTTGAAACGCATCTGATAACCATGGTAACAATTTAATTGCTATTCTGCAATGTTGGTGCATAAATAAGAGAATAAAATGAAATTACATTTATCCATATGTTTAGGCCCCAGTCACATAGAAGCCCCGATTCAACACGATTGAACGCGATTATTGGTCCACAGGCAGTTGAGTCATGAGTGATCTAAGTTATATGCCTCTCTCTATTTAGGAGTAGTATGTACGAAATAATTCTAGTAGCTGCTGCGATGAAATAAGGTCTTCCATAAGACTGGAGCTTTAGGACACAGTTAAGATAGTATGCCCATCCTTATTAAACAAGTACCTTTAAAACATATTGGGAGAGAGATGATCAATATTATTATTAAAGCCAAACTACTAGAAATTAATACATCCACCATTAATATTTATCTTGAAAGGAAAATGAAGGCCAACAAACTATAAACGAATAGTTTTAAAAACGCAATATGTGTCTTTTGATATTCAGACATTCTCTGGCATATATACTGTCTTTAAAGTGAATATTCTCAGAATTTAGTCACTTCCCATAAATTAATGTCGCTTATTTCCAAATGTACACAGTGCATGAAAATCAATAAGGTCTAAAACACATAGCATTCTCAAATGCAACGGAAATGTTAAAGTTTAGTTGAATATTGTGCACATGCCAGTTGCCATGTTATTCAAATTTTGAATATTGTTTGATACGCTCAATTTACCTTTCAGCTTAGTTTGAGGTACTTGTTCAAACGGTCAAAATCCTACCCATTCATCAAAAGCAATAAGTTCTCGCATGCGAGATTGTAATGCCCCGGTCACTAGGGCCCCGGAAGCAACAAGATTCAACACGACTCTTTGTTAATTCACAGATAACTGCGTCAGAACAAAGAGTCGTGTTGAATCGTGTTGCTTCCGAGGCCCTATGTGACCGGGGCTTAACCCTAACTTACCTGGGGGGGGGGGGGGCNTGGTCAAATAGGGCCGCGGAAGCAACACGATTCAACACGACTCTTTGTTAATTCACAGTTAACTGCATCAGAACAAAGAGTCGTGTTGAATCGTGTTGCTTCCGAGGCCCTATGTGACCGGGGCTTAAACGAACTGTTCCAATCTATTCACCCTTGAAATAAATAAATTACTTTTTTCGAGAATGAGAGCACATTCCAACGCCTCCGTAATTAACAAACATGCACGAACAGAGCTGAAACATATTACATCAATGTACAATGCCGTTTTTAGGTCAATTACAGCGAGTAAAAATCAATTCATTGAAAATTGAATATTGATTCGATAACGTCGAATGCATGGTTCATGTTTGATATTCTTGGGCCAATATTACACAAATTTGTCTTCTTTTTCTTGCCAAGACGTCTTGACTTCGTGTACCATCCTCTTAGTATAGACGTATCAACATTTGTGCATGTGTTGAGAGGTTGGCACAAGAAGTGAAGGAGATAGGTAAGACCAATTTGTACAATTGGCCCCTGGGATCAATAACACAAAATTGTCTTATCTATCGTCCTCTTGCCAGGACGTCTTAACTTTTTTGTGCCACCCTCTTAACATAGAGACACACGTTGATATATCTTTGTAATGGGAGTGACACAAAGGTTAAGACGTCTTCATAAGCATGCAGAGCTAAGACCATTTTATTCAAATGTACCTAAAAGCAAATTCAAACTCGAGGAAAGAATGAAGCGCCTTGGACTGACGAATATCAGGTGAAAACAGCGAAATGGACGAATAATTGCAACTTCATTTATTATTTTTTGAACTAATGTTAAAAACAATACTTAAAGATATTGTCACACATTAAGATTTTGTTATTAAAAATATTTTTAAAAATCTAATCAAGATGTGAGCCTATGTTATTACATTCAGATTGATAAAAAAACAACAGAGAATGAAAAGAGAAGAAAATTATACAGGTACTATCAAAATCTATGAAAATTAACTAAAGCTTTCACTGTCACATTGTAACTATGTAGGTCATATATTTAATTTTACTTTTTAAGCACTAAACGTTGATTTTGAAGCCCCATATTTTCTCAGATTAGTTTATGTACACACTCAACCATTTCGGTGCAGTACCAGTGACATGTATCAAATTGCCCCCCCCCCCCAAAGAAATAAAAGATTAAGTGTATTCCCTCCTGATTTAAAATGGAATTATGATGAATATAAGGAATCACCTTTGGCAGACCATTATTTCAGTTTAGATGGTGGTTGATTAAATTCGATAAGATTTTTTACGTTGACCATGATAATGGAGAGGAAAAAAGCATTAATCACCTTTTATTGGCTATATATGACAAGAAGTCATAAGAAAACCCCAAAACAAACAAAAGTAAAATAAATCTGAAAAAAGGCAACAAAACGAAGGAAACAATTAGATATATATCTTTAACACATTTTTAATAATTTTTTAAAATGGAGAAAACCCCAGTGAACACTGCAAATATACCTACAATCAATTTATAATGCAAATTGTGTCAATATGATTGCTATAAATGAAATTGAATGATAAGATCATGCTGTGGCGATAACCGAAACCCGATTTGTGATAAATCGAATGACAGCTTTTCAAAAAAAGCAAAATTCCTATGAATTGAAAAGAAACTATCACTCAATTGAATGAAAACTCTGTATATTTGTAAGCAAGTAGAAGGAATATGAAATGGTGATATCCACGGGTTGACGGATTCTCGGCGAATTTGAAAGAAAAGACAGTTAAAAGTCATGCTATACTCGCGATTTTGACCGGAAAATCCTATACTAAATAAATAAATAAATGCATACAACAAGGAAGCAGTAGAATGGAGAGCGCAGACGCAACCCTATTTATAATGGGTTCTAAAAATAAATAATGGGTTATGAAGGGGGAAGAGTGATACGGTAATAGAGCAACACATATCCTATTCTATCCATTTTTGCCCGTGAAGGCGGAATGTAATGTACAACGAATTTTCTTTTTCTTTTCATTTTTTGGCATGTCAAGTGTTTTTTGTTGTTGTTAATTGTTGTTAATTGTTTTTGTGTTTAGCACATTTTAGAAAATCTTTTAAAACACATCTCCTCTGAAAAAAAAACCCTCGCGATGGTCATAGGATATAATATTAAACATTATTTTGTTCATCATTATTAAGTATCGGGGACCTTAAAAGGGTAGGGGGGGGGGCTGCAGGCCGGCCTCTCACCTTTTAAACTAATACATTTGTCTAGATATTTATTATTATTGTGTCTATATTTGTTGCTTTAGTTAATATTATTATAGTTATTATTTTATTGTTATATCATAGTCATTAAGACTATTATTCATTAAACTATTGTCATCTTTATTATCATCTTCGTCATCGACAAGAGCATTTAACAGTAATGTGATTGACATTCCATTTTCACAAACTCATCCCGTTTGTTGTTATTATTGATAGTAGTGACGAAAGATTAAGTTACTAATCTAATCTAAGAAAAATTACGATCTAAATAAACAACAAGTACAATATACACATCATATCTGTATAGGAATTAATTATCAATTAGCCGCATAATCCATGGGAAGGATGAAACCAATGCCAGATGACCGCAAAACCCACCCCGATAATCCATCGCGCTTCACCGGCGCGGGTTGGGGCTTGACGCCGCGCCAAGATTGATTGGTGCGTTTTCAAAACGCTATTTTATTGACCGATATGATGTGTATTAACAACGCATCTCTGAGCATCATCATCAAGGAATATTCGAGGATGTGGTGAGCATCTTATCATACGACCCGCATCTCACGTTTAAAGGCTGAATCACACATTTGCGTTTTTCTCCTGCATGCGTTAGCCCAGCGGTTTTTTTTTTAATTAAAAACGCTCCCTAGCTAGCGCATAGTATACGCTGATCAGACGTAGGACTGACGTTTTGCTTGCACTCAATCCACTATAAATATGACCTGTGTCTTTGTGCGTCCAGCGAGCGTTTTTAATCGTCAAAAAACGCTGGGCGACACAGGCTATAAAAACGCAAAGGTGTGAGTCTGCCTTTAGAAAGGCGAGTTTTCCTCCGAGCTTTTATATTGATACTGTATCCCATGGCATTGGCGGATTGGGCGTGGCCTAAATCATTGCAGAGCTTGGGTATAAAAGACGCGAAGCTGACGATAATTGCAGATATCTCTGTATCGGCATACCTCAGCGATACTCACAATGATGCTTAGGTGAGTCCACATTTCATTATTGAATTATCGTAACCTTTAAAATCGAAGTGGGAAATAATTAGAATGGTTTGCTTTATGTACTTGCCCCACAATATATTTTAAGGTAAAGAACTGTTGCGGAAGGTTTAATCTTTTGAGTGATTTCGTTTTTACTTTGAAAATTTAATCTATTGTTTTGATGAAACCGAGGTCAGCGGTATTTTATCTTACTATATTTCACTAAAACAAAACTTTACCAAAAAGCAATTAATTCATACTCGATTTCTTGTTGCCTACTTTTTCTCAAACGATTTGACATTAAGTTTACTCTCTAAATCCCTAAAACGGTAAATATAAAAGACTATAGTCATGGACAAATATAAATTGGATTGAACTTTTCAATGTAATAGATTGAGATTTCAATTATACAAATTGAAATCAGAATATAATATTTTAACGCTTCCTCACATTGATAGAAATATGTAGAAACCAATGATATCGAATATTTATATTTTCTAAAGTTGTCACCATTCTGCCTTTTTTTAAAAACCTTTTGCGCCTCTTTAAATAAATGTTTCTTTCGATATAAGGATAAAACACAATATAAACTCTTTCGAAAAATAAAGTCGGTCGAAGGAGAATAGATCCGTTCGCCGTGAATGGAACTGTGCGGACACAACAATGCCAAGGCGGTTACGATTTGAATAGAGCATTACAAAGAACCATTGAAATGGTGTTCGACTTTTTTTTCGAAAATAATTTATATCGTGTTATAACTGTATATGCAATTTACACCGCTTTCGAATAAGATATGAAGCTGTATGATTATCTTTTCCACCTTCTTCTTTATTTTCAGATTTCAGAAGACATGATTGTGATTTAATACGAGAAGACACGAAACATCGACAAAACGATTAATCGCCGGAAAGGTCAGAATTGCGTCATTATAGCTTTTCCCGAACCTAAGCGTTTTCTTTTAATTATGGAGGACAAAACATTTTGATGAATAGATGGTTCATGAATCAATATTTTAAAAAGAAACGAAAGCACCATGACCTTAGATGGAAAATATCAGAAAATATAATTGACGTACGGAAGACTAGTGAAAGCTGGCAATGAATACTCGCTCATGCAGCGCCCATGAACAGTGATGAATGCCTTTCATGAATATTCATTTCTCTTTCATACTTTATTGAGAGAAAATCCGTTTGTACTTGAATTTGAAATTGCACAACCTGTTTTTTTTTAACCTTTTATTCATCAATCACGGAAAACCGTTGAACTCATCAAGGTTGCCCGACCGCAAGCACAAGCGAGGTCTAAATGCTTGAAAAAATGACGGATTTCCCGGGAATTATCAACGATGATAGCGGTGATGAGGTTCTTGATTTTTGCCAAACCGCTGAAGTTCAAAACATCTCTGAGGAAGGGGCTTTCGGTTACTCATATAGCTCGTCAGAATGGGGGTTCAATACCATCTTCCTCCCAATCGTCATGGTCATCGGAATCCTCGACAACTGCGCTTTCATCTTCGTCGTTTTCCGCCTCAAGTCGATGCAGACGATCACCAATGTTTACCTGGTGAATCTCGCCTGCGCGGACATGATGTTCATCACCTTCGCTGTCGTCCACAAGATCATTAAGATCATCACTTCGCCGATTACGATCGACGATTCCGGGCTCGGTCTAGAAGGCTGTATGGTGATTTTCCTTTTCGTCAGCGCGGCGTATAACGCATCGATGTGTTTCATAACAGCGGTGAGCGTCGAGCGGTACAACGCCGTCTGCAACCCGCTTAAGATGCATCAGTCGCAGGGTGCGAAGCGATGGTCATACACGAGGAATGTCTGTATCATTTCCTGGATCATCGCCTTCCTCCTCTCAGCGACGTTCCTCCCCAGCTATGGCAAGTACGAGTACAGCTGCTACAGCTGGCCTGACGTCGAACCCTACAGTGACTTCCCAACGATGACGGGCCATTGCAACCCAATGTCACTGATCGCGGACAGCTACACCAGTGGAGCCCAGACCATCCCGTTCTTCATCACTCTCGTCGTCAACTTCATTCTCCATTACAAGACCTTGAAGGGCTTGGGGAACTCCTTGGGCAAGACGAAAGGCGACGGGTCTCGAAGCGAACGCGACGCCCGGATCCACAGCCAGACGGTTCGCATGCTCGTCGTCAACAGCGTTCTCTTCTTCGTGTTCCTCTCACCTTTCGAGTTCATCTCCTTGTTCGTCATGATCAATATCCTCATAACAGGCGGCATCGTCATCCCCGGTAAAACGCTGACCGTGTATATTTACATCGCACGCACACTCACGTACCTGAACTCGCTCTCGAACCCGATCATCTACACGGTGTTTTGTAAAAGATATTCTGATGCCTTTAAAGAGGCGTTTGGTCTGAAACCAAAGCTTCCTAGAGAACCATCTGTAAACACAGTTTCTCGAGGAACACGCCATTAAAGTAAAGCTACATACAAACTGATATGACAAGCGGATGTAAAATGTGATATACACATAGAGATCCTTGAGGAGACGCTTAGCTGACGCTAAGACGTGCTTACGTCTTTGGGTATATACGTTCTTGGTTATAAACATCAAACAAATTCACCAATGTAATATATGTCATGTTTCGTGTGTATATCGCATAGGGAGGAACATTGACCAGGATGGAGATCCTTGAGGAGACGCTTAGCTGACGTTAAGACGTGCTTACGTCTTTGGGTATATACGTTGGTTATAAACATCAAGCAAATTCACCAATGTAATATATGTCATGTTTCGTGTGTATATCGCATAGGGAGGAACATTGACCAGGATGGAAAAAACTTCGACAGAACAAGGTTAGAGAAAGGGATATTACATGTACCACGCTAATCGGCAAGACCAGGAAGTTTTTTATATACGAACATCGTCATTTCGACTGACAGAATCAAGTAAAGCCTCGTCATTTTGAAGGCCCGACTGAACACGATTCAAAACGACTCTTTGTTCAGGGGCAGTTAAATGTTAAAAAATAAAAACGCTTCCTGGACGCACAAAGACGCATATCATAGTTCCGGTAGACTGACGCTCAGCGTACGATACTTGAGTGCAAGCGGAACGTCAGTCCATCGTCTGATCAGCGTATACTGTGCGCTCGGGGAGCGTTTTTATTTTCAAAAAACGCTCAGCAGACGCAGGCTCAAAACGCAAAGGCGTGAGTCGGCCTTAAACTGAATAAAATGTCGTGTTGAGTCGTGTTCAATCGGGGCTTAAACGTTATGTGACTGGGCCTAAGGAGCCATAAATGTAAATATTTCTGCGTCAGCGTTAGATTTCGAAGAATTGCACAACGGCTACGAAATCTTTTACACGTTATCTTACGAAGAAGAGAGGCAAAGGAATGTATTTTCTGTATTTTCTGTCAATTATATCTCATTTTTATCAGTCATTCATTCTTTGATGATAAAAATCACGGCAAAAAAAAGATCTAAGTTCTATTTCAGAGCTCAAATTTAAACTCTTGTACTGTCCAATCGTTTTTTTTTTCAATCTTTGTTTGTTTACTAAATTCAGTGTAGAGCACGACACAAATCTTATTGAAATTATGATTTAAGAAAATAATATTCGATTACAGTTACAATTCGTTATTCCGAAGGTTTATTATTTTTAAAGTTCACTTATTCTGGAGGTTGGGTATTCCGAATGATTGTTATTTTAAGCAGAAAGTTCTTGATTCAGTAATGTCCGAAGAAAATTATTGTTTGTCTAAAAATGAAAAAGGGGTTTATTAAAGCTTATCATTCCTCAGGTTTCGTAATCCCGTAAATGATAAGGAACACAAATGTTCAAAATGTTTTTTTTTTTTTTAAATATAAAATAAGGTTTGGTATTCCGAAGGCTCTAACATCCGAGTGTGGTAAATGACTAATTTTTCCAAAGGTTCAAGTTAATCCAAAAATGAAAAAAAAAGGCTCATTTACTGTATTTCGAGGCATCGTTTGTTCGAAATGAAACATGATTTGTAATTTCAACGGTTCAAAGGTACACGAGTAAGGCTCAGAACCTTATTCAATTTTTAAACTGATAAATATTTTGTCTTTTCACATAAGCAGTCGCTTTTCTGTTTTCAGACGGACAAACTTCATGAACTTTCAGAATAACGAGTCTCCTTTCATTTTTTTCGGAAAAGCGAATTTTATTCTGCTTTAGATGATTGAACGTTATTTCATTATTGAATTAATGTACTTTTCATCACTTTCGGATTTCCTAATCTTTTTCAATTTTTCGGACAAATCGTATTATGAAGCGGCTACTAACGAGGGGTGGTTGCAAGAACCAGTCGTAGCAATTCAATTGAAATAAAATGAATTAACGATGGTATGCCATTGTACTTGACGCTATGTCGGGGATTCTACGTGTTCAAACAGCGACCCCCGTAGTTATAGGTCAGTTTGTAAAAACGCTGACGGAACCTTCCAAATAGTTAGCTAATCCTGTTATAATGTTCGTATTGTCGAACCTCCGAAATGATAAAAATCATATTTCATTTCTGGACGATTGATCCCCATTTCGTTTTCGTACTATATCGAACCTTCATAATAATGAATATTCGAGAAAAAAACCGTCACAGTATATGTCTAGATTTACAAATTATAAGATTGACGTATCTAGATTATGAACATTCGGAAATACGATTTTTTTTTTAATTCAGACTGCCGACCCTCAGGAATAACACGGATTATATTCTATCATTATTTTGCTTGCTAGCCATCGTATGTATTGGGGGGGGGGGGGAGCTCTTTGAGAGCAAGCATCCTTTTAGTTGAGAGATAGGGGCAAATTTTTAGGTTAAAATTGATGCCAAATTTTAGCGGAGGATCATTTTTCCTTCTTCTTTTGATTATCCCTCCCGTCCCTACCGGGGTGATGCAAAGTTAGCTCAAGGGCGCGCCAAGTTTCAGCTGATGACTTCATTTTGCTTGGCAGCTCCTCGAGGGGGGTGGTCACAAAAAATACAAATTGGTCGAGCCCCGAGTCTGCAAATCCTTGGTGTGCGCATGTACTAACACTAGCACTGCTACTAATATACTACTACTACTACTACTACTACTACTACTACTACTACTACTACTACTACTACTACTACTATTGCTACTATTACTATTACTACTACCACTACTACTACTACTACTACTACTACTACTACTACTATTTTTTTTTTACTACTAATGATGATAGAAAGTCCTTACCTAATCTACTGCTACTACTACTTCTACCACAAAAACTACTAGTATTTATGTATATACCTTCACTACTTCACTATGGTAACCATCACCTCCAACGCTTTGCCACAGCAGCGGGGATGGTGGGCAGAAAAAAAGAAAAGACAAAGCACGGTTCTCCCCCTCAAAAAAAAAGAATAAAACAACGGTGTTCCCCTTAACAAAATTGACCTTTTTGTGGGAGCGAAATTTTCTCTTTAACGTTTCGATCTACAGGGAATAATGTGGCATTAGAGATTAATCCAAATTTGCAATGCGCACATACGTTTCCATTTCATCTGCATACATGTACAAGTCAATGCGTTACTCGGGACAACGTTGATAATTGACTTTTGCTTTTACATCTATCTTTTCTCGTCACCCAGTTAGGCACAATCACACATTTGCGTATCTAGCCAACGATTGCCCAGCGATCATGAAATTTGAATGGCGCCCCATGGAGGCAGAAAATAAAGGCCAGAGTCACGGCACGTCAAATGCCAGCCGAATATCTTTATGTCTTTCATTCGTATTTCTGCGTTCAGGGAGCGATTTTTTTTTTAATTTCATAAACACTCGTCATCTTTTGACTATCTCTAAATGCAAAGGTGTAATTCAGCCTTTAAAAGCATTGGAGATGATTGGAGTTCACGTACTGCGAACAGCAGCTTATAATCACTGTGAGCAGAGGGAACAAAGGAATGGGAGAAAGTAAACAAATTTATTCACGTATTCACAATAGCTTCAGGTTACAAATGAAAGTCCCCGATGTGACTCCTGTTTGACATTTTTTCGGCAGAACAATAAGGATGGATAATGATTTTGTGTCCATGTAACTGGTGTTAATGCTTGAATCATAGAGACTCTATGATTGAATAGAGGTCGTTTACGTTTCCCCCGGCATTTGTCCCTTCTGCTTAGAGTGAATGCACGCTGTCATTATTGATTGAAAAGAAAGTAATTAATTTATCATGTTTGAATGGAGAGGCAATTAACACAAATCATGTCTATCAAATTTGATATATTGTCAAGGGTGTGTGTAGGAAACATTACTCATCTAATGATTAATTTGTCTAC
>BQKZ01000986.1:3282-35310 GCA_036244855.1 Temnopleurus reevesii
GTCAACGCATGAGCCAGTGATGCCAAGAAAAAAAATCTGGTTGCCCAAGTCAGGGAATAATTTTACTTTTCAAATTTGATAAGCAGTTTTAGATGTTGAAGAAAAAGTTTCAACAGTTTACTTTACAGTTTTAGATGTGAAAAAAAAATGCTAAACAAAAACCATTTTGTGTAGCAATCATGCAGAAATGCATGGCAAATTGCGATGCAATACCAGGAAAATTATTCCCTGCAAGACTGCCATTTTAAAAAGATAGTGTAGGTCAGTGGGAACAAAAAGTTTTATTTTATTTTTTCCTATAGTTTTGACAACAGTTTGTATGAAAGACTAAAATGTTCAGCTTCTATTAAACTTTCTACAGTAGGATGTTAGAAATCCTCAAAAGTTCAAATATCACTCATAATTATTGCTATCTATTGATTATTGATTAAGGGGCCACTAACTATTTGAATAGGTCTACACAGTAAAAAAAAAAACATTTTTCTTCATCATAGATGAATGAAAAGTTAAAATATTTACAAAAAAGGGGAAAAGAAAACAAAAATTAGATTTGACTAATATCAAGGAGTCTTGAAAATCTCTCTCTTGAAGGGGAGTAATTTATAGCAGTCTGACTACAAATCTTTGCCGAGATTTTTCATGGGATTTGCCATGGGATTGTATTCATAACGGAGTTGACTTAACAAGCAAAATCTACATCGAACACAAAGTTTGAAAAGTTCGACATTGCTCCGTTTGTGCCCGATTATACCAGCAAGTATGTTATCATTGATTTGTTAATCCCATGCATTGATTCACGCGTTGTGCCATGTGCTCTGACGTCTCCTACTGTCCATTGTACAATATTTGTACAAGTCTTGTGGCCTTCCACTAATCCCCTGATGGATTTTTGGTTAGTTCCCTTTTATGCAAAAACCAATTTATATCAATTGAATTAGTCTGATATTCTGCTGAAGTAATTTTTTATGTTGATTATAATATTTTATGAAACTTTGACAAGTTGTTTGCAGAGTCCCTCTCCACCATCAAATATGACATTTATCATGCTTGTTTGCCCATTGGTGTTTTTGAATGTTTTTTTTTTATTTGAAAAATAAGGGAATGAATGAAAATTTTGTCGAAGGGTGAGGGAAATATAAATTGCAACCCCTTGGAGGAGGCTATTCAGGATTTGTATGATAAAAAAAAAACTGTATAAGAGAAAGGGAAATTCAAACAATGAGTTATTATTACATAACTCGTCATCATGCATCTTGATATAAGCTTACCATTGGAAGCTCTGTATCTTGGTACAATGGGGCGAACCCAGGAGAATAATGCTCCCTTTCATCTGGATTTTATGAAAAGAAATCAACTTCATTTTTCTCTGGATTTTAGAACCTGGGTAAGTGCATGTTCAACTACATTATTTACGGCAGTCCCAACAATTCCAGGGGCCTGTAACATAAAAGGTACCTACGTGGACGATGAATATTAATCGAAAGTCTATGGTAAAATGTGTACCACAAAGATACAATAGGCGGGTTTACTAATAGATGCAAATTTTATGCATACCTTTTTTATAACACAAAGGTTGTTCTTGACAACTCTTAAGCTTGCCCGAGGCTTGCCCGACATAGCAACAAGTATTGTATGCTAACTGGATTCCAAGTATTGTAGTCTTATCATTGTCAAACGGTTTAAGGAATATACCACGTGACTACGTGAAACGCACATAAATTTGAATATATAAGTAAACCCGCCTATGAGTTTTAGATCTCTTTTATGTTACAGGCACCAGAATATGCGTGGGGTGAAAATTTAAATGTGTATAGCAATACAGCTTGAAAAAAGTTAGAGCAAACATGACAACAATGATCATACTCTCAACTTGTTACTTTTGTTGGAAGCCCTGAATTCATTTGAAAATACACCTCTTGTATATTCTGGAATGGTTGACATCTCTGCACATTCAAGATTAAAAACATACAAACACCCTTTTTAAAGATATTTTTGTTTGCTTTTTTACATACCTTTCTAGCTTTCGTTATAAACGGCAAGGAATACATTTTAAAGGGGAGAGAGAGCGATTGCTCTCCTAAAGCTCCCCTTCAATGCTTTTTGGGGAGTGATTTATTGAGCCCCTTGTAACCCTAATCTTACTACATGAAGACCCAATTTAGCTCCCCTAAAACTCTCCTTGAGAGCATCTAGGAGAGCTATCTGTAGCTCCCCTGCAAATTCTTAAATTCAGTCCCTGAAGTGGATTTAAAACCTGACCGTTGCATTTTCCTTAGTCTGGTTTGTTTTATCACCTGTTGCTATATCATTGTTTGTTTTGATTTTTAATGTTTATATGTAAATACATTTTACATAAAGTTTCAAGTTCTTGTTCAAGTGTCACTCTTTTGAAAGGAGGATATACATCCTTCACATTTATCTGGGAGTTTTGTTTTGAACACAATTTTTTTTGTCATTACAAACTTGATTTTCTCCTCTTTTTGTACACTTTAGACTTTGACTTTTGAAGTTCTTGGGAGAACCCCNGATTTGATTTGATTGATTTGATTTTATTCGTCAGATACAAGATACATGTATACAATACCATGACAAGGATAACCCATGAAAGCCGAAAGGCTTATTTCCAATGGGGTCCTAGTTACAACATACATGTACATCATAAAACAAAAATAAAATCAACAAAAGACAACAATAATCAATCCAAAGTGTTACATTGAAAAACAGTTGGTAAAACATCTATAAACGCCCATGGACCATACCAACTTGCATTTATAGGTATAAAAGTAAATAAATTTGTACATGTAGAGTATGTTGATATGGATCGTTTGGTTTGCTGCATGTTCTGAATCTGTGACATCAAAAGTAAAAATGCTGTTTTTTTTTCAACTCTTTGCACTCCCAATTAAAGGTATAGATTCGTAATGACCAGGATGCAGAAAGTGATGTTAAACGATCTGATGTATTCACAAGTTGCTTTACATGCCTACATCTGTGTAGGATATTAGGAGTACATTTGTGGTCGTATTTTGTGTATTTTACGCCGAACACGTCATTCAGCCATTATTCCTATGGTGTGCTATAAAGTGCTTTTGTACGGGGGAGCGTCGGCCTTAAATGGGTGGTGCGATCGGTGGTATTGTCTACGGTGTGTGAGTTCGCGTTCATTTTGTACGTGAAGCATGTTGCTTGGGAGATACGACCGCAGCATGATTTTTTATTTTGCGATAATTAAGTAATTTCGAGGTCGATTTCATTCAAACAAACCATGGACATGCTCTAATTTAATATTGAAAAACTGCATTATGGTAATAATTTTACTGCAGCTCGCAAGCTAGTTAATATCTGAAGCGCCCTCCTCCCAAAACTGGTCTATCGCTGTAAGGAAGTGGAAAATGTGCATATGCCAGGGAGTAATGATAATTTTTGTTTCTGAATGGCTAGCTGCGAAAGTAGTTTGTGAAATTTGATGTCTGAAGTGGCTACCCTGGGTAATTTAGACTTATCAAAAGGTAAACCTGTCTATATAGTCCACCCAATGGAGACAGAAGATGAAGTCCTTAATAGCAGTTGGTCTCTATAGACAGGTCCATGTACACATAAATTGCTTTTTAGGAAGTCAAGAAAGATGGTCTTGATATACAGGTGGTTTCCCAAGAAAGGTTGACTGTATTATTATCAGCATCATTAACAGATGCTGTAATACTTTTCCCTACTGCTTTGTGTACATCTGTATTTCTACTAATCCTGCTGGAATGCTCTCATGTGAGTGGAAAATGTGTGCATAGCTAGAGCTCTCACTGAATGGCTTGGTTGGAAAACAGTTTTATAAAAACTCAAGCGGCTACCCCAGGTAAACAACAAATATTATCATTGTTACATGTATTTACATATACATAATAGTTGTAATACTTTTCCCTACTGTTTTGTGTACATCTGTATTTCTACTAAACCTGCTGGAATGCTCTTATGGGAGTGAAAATGTGTGCATAATATTAAAAGAGCTATTCCTGAATGGCTTGGTGGTATAACAGTTTTATAAAAACTCAAGTGGTTACCCCGGGTAAACAACAAATATTATCATTGTTATTTATATGTACATATGTTGTAATACTTTTCCCTACTGTTTTGTGTACATCTGTATTTCTACTAACCCTGCTGGAATGCTCTCATGTGAGTGGGAAATGTGTGCATAATATTAAAAGAGCTATTCCTGAATGGCTTGGTGGTATAACAGTTTTATAAAAACTCAAGTGGTTACCCCAGGTAAACAACAAATATTATCATTGTTATTTACATGTACATATGTTGTAATAGTTTTCCCTACTGTTTTGTGTATATCTGTGTTTCTATTATGCCATCTGACCTAGAAGTTCAAACCGCCGTGAACACACACAATAGATTACAATCCAAGACCTTTGATCTACATTGATATCACTATTAGTCTACGAATTCAGACGCATTTGAAGCAGCCATCTACCATGATAAAATCCAATAACTGACAGGTTTGGAAGATTCAGAGTTGCCAACCATATTCTTGAATATGCATGAGGTCAAAATTTAGATGTGACCTATGCAATGCAGGGTGCTACAAGAATGCCTTTCACCAGTTGCCAAGTCGGGCAACCAAGTTTTCAAATTACTTGCCCAAACAAAAGTTTGTCTTGCCCAAAATTGATGGCCAATGCCAATTTGCACATGAGGAGAAAAACTAGTATAAAACCATTAATTACCCTATGATTTGGCAAGTGACAATTTAATTTACTTGCCCGACAGCTTCATTTTGTTGCCCCAGGCATGCGGGCAAGTGGGTTTGTAGCGCCCTGATCAGTGACTGAACAAAAGTGAGAGAAAACCTGACTACAATGTGCATTCATTTGTATGAAATGAAATCATTGAATTCATATACATGTTTACACCACATGCGTATTCTGAATGGTATGCATCTCTGCAAAGTCCTAGGTTTATTCGGTCAGAATGTTTTGTTTGATTATTAATTTCTATATATTTTCATGTCGATATGAAGATGTAGAAAAAATAGCCATTTAACTTTTCTAAATGACTTTCATTTAAAATTTGACATGACTTTTCAAATTTACTGTGATTTTTTAAAGTCAGTGAAATTTGTTTGTATGTAAATAGAAAATTTAGTTAGAGTCATTACTTTTCACCTGTCTTAATTGGTTCCCTCCAGTTGGAAATGTTCAATAGAACCTGTCTAAAGAGGCCACCTCTGTATAGTGGCCATTTTTATGTTTCCCCCTTAGTTGGCCACTATAGACATGGTTTAGTCAGAAAGTAGAAGAACAATTCTAAGATGAAATTGTGAACATCAAAATGGGCAGGAGAATGCGGTTTGGGAAAAGGACAAAATGTTGAAGGAAAAGCAAGGAAAGATAGAAAGAAATGTAGAGAAAGAGAGAGAGATAGAGAGAGGAGAAGAAAGAAGAGGGAGAAAAAGAATTGGGGAGAAGGAGAGGAAAAGAAAGAAAGGGAGATAAAGCCCCATGTCACAGCCTCTTTGACAAAATTTGAGGAGACAGGTTTATAATGACAACAATCACAACCTCGAGCACTTGTCTGATCACAATGTATTGTACTCGTGACCTTGCCAAACGGTGGTTGTATACAGCCCGAGCGCTTCCTCCCGCGACCCATGTCCCTCTGAATCTGTACCGCCACCACCATCGCACAGCACATATTGGTAGTGGCAGTGCTGGTATAGAGAATATCCGTCTATGGTGTCACAATGGGATTAGGTCGCTAACAGTCTGCAGTGCGTGTACAAGGCTCACTGTCTGTGCATTAGCGGGTGACGTCCACAAACTGTGTGTGCATGCATGCATATCGACTTATACCGGTGGTGATGATGGTAATACACACATAATACAGTGTTCGTTGATGACAACGTCTGGCGGAGACCCAAAGCTGGTTTGAGCCTTGGTAGAGACCAGACCTGCTGATAGGCAGATAAAGACGGAGACTGAAACTTTCTCTGGGTGACCGCTATTTTGATACTCTTGCATGCTTGCATGAAACACCATATACTTGGACTAGGGATTGGAATATAGCTGGAGTTTTACATCATTTGGGGTCATTACTAATAACCGATTTTTGATGTGGTTACTGGCTACTAGTGTGACTGTTTTGATTTTAACTTTCGCATATCATATCATTATCAATGACGATTATCAATGACAATTTCATTGCGTTGGTTTGTCTGTCTTTCTCGACCGACCTCAGTTCGGATGCAATCATTTTTCAAGGTTTGTTGATTTTCGGATAAAAGCTGCTGTTCAGGATCATACCAGCACTGTGGATTAATAGCCTTGTACAGATGATCTTATGAGGCAATAAATTGTGAGTTCGCATAGTTCATCGGCGGAGCGAGCACCCTCGACATAAACCAGTAAACTCCCAGCGGATGAAGCAATTCACCAGGGGAGACATTTGTTTATTAAGCGCTCTGTTTGTTGGATGTTTGTGTTGATACAACGCGAATGTGACACATATCATCAGTGTGTGAGTGCAGACTTTGATCTTTAATGCTGGAGATTTAATCGTCCACCGACTGGCCTCTCGTTGAACTGCTTATTTTTGCAAAGCTTGCAAGGGAGCATGAGCTTTAAGAAAACATACATATCATTAAATAGAGGATTGAGACAAAGATAATCATAAGCTGTTTAGGAGATAACAAGATTTGATTTTTTACTGAATACCCGGCCTTCTTTCATAGTCTGGTGAGAAAAGAATTATATTTTTCACCTTGATACCAAGAGCCATTAAAAGTTAGCCATTTTGCTAGAACTAACTTTCTCTTCCATATTTTGTGGATGAATCTCCTTGATATTTTCATCACATTTTCATACATTTTCAAGTATTCCATACCCTATTGATACATTTATGGATAACTCTTGTTGAGCCTCTGCAGAATATTTTCATGCAGAAAAGACGCTGGTGGCCGAATGAGAATTTTAATGAATCCATGTGCTGATATAAAGGATTGCCATCTGATAAAGAAAGTGTTTTTCAGAGGAAACATACGTTTTTAAATTTTAATTACTGCATGTGCTGATACAACTGACCGTTCTATAATGTTTTTGGAGAAGAGCTAATTCGGATGAATCTAAAAAATTTTGTCATTTTAATAAATGCATGTGCTGATACAACGGACCATTTGCAGCTAAAGAAAGTGTTTTTGGAGGAGACCTCCTTTGGATGTATCTGGATCATTTCACAGGTATCCCATTTGACAGGGCAAGGCTAACTGATTAACCCCCGAGCCATTAATTATCCTGAGTGAGCGTATGATTTGATTATGAGTGTTGTTTGTCGTACGTCACGCTACAGCGCACCGATTAAGGATTTAACCCGATGGCGCGTGGCGGATTCTGACGCCGCATCCAGCCGAGAGTGCGGTAATCTGGCGTAATAGAGCCGCGTCAGTCAACGGGGGATGCAATCGCCGGCTGTTCTGCATCGCATAACTCTTGTGTCATCCTCCGAGCGCATCACTGGTAGGACGACTATCTCTCTTGTCTCATCAATTTATCAACTCATAAAGGTGTTGGAAGGAATTTGTAAATGACTCTCGTTTACTCATTCGACAACGTAGACAGGTCAGGCAAGGCGTTAATTGAGAAGCGCTTTTATGGGATATCACTTCTTCAAACCACTTCTACGTGTGCGCGCTCGATCGGTAGGATCCCTTATCAATTAACCATCCCTGTTTGTTTGATTTCAAATATACAACACTCATATTCTCGCTGATCATTGTGTCGCCAGGTCAGGGACATTGTTTGAGTGATTTCTCACGAGACATTACATCTCTGCACATACTCCTATCTACATGTAGTTATTTGATCGATCGGATACATACATGTTTTGTCTACCCATTTATGCTTCTTGGATTTCAAAGTTACAACAGCCTTTCGTGGAAACTTCACGAAAACAACTTACAAAACCGTTCTCACGTAACACCCACATCCATCAGCCTGACGAAGAAATAGTCGGCAGGAAATATAACTGCAGCTCGCTGAGATTATTTCTTTGATTGCTCGACATTTCTTTTGATTGCTTGTTGATTATTTTGACATTTCGTTGCTGGTACTACCTAAAAAAATATAGGTTAGGTTTTATGGCCGCAAGGACAATATTGAGTTGTTTATGATTTTTATCAGCTGATTGAGAGCCCTCATAATTTAATTTTTCAAGAAAAATATGTTGAAGATTGAAGTTGGTCATCAGACTGCTACTGCTTAGCGTCTTGACATTTTGTGACTAGCTATAGCCTCAACAGTACGTCTACAACAGAGGTTGATTTTTTTTGTTTCAATAAGATTTTTTCTTCTGAAGTGAATTAGATCCAGGAGATTTGAGCAGTTTAAAAAAAGTAAATGCCCACAGCGAATTTTGTTTCTTCTTCTTTACTCTGGAGGCAGGTGAAAACAAGAAGTTTGAAAATAGAATGTGAAAAGTGATTTCTCGACAATCCTACCTCTGAAGAACACTGAAGCGATCATCCTTCAAAACTAAAAGTGAAGAATCTCTCTTCCAAAACTCGTTTCAATTGATCACTCAATCGACGGGGTAATTGCTCGAACGGATTCCCCGATTAGAATTGGTCATTCTGACACAATCATTTACAAGCATCAATTTCCTCTTTCGTAACGAGATTGGTTTCGAATTCACAAGTCGTCGGCAAAGCATCTTATCACCAGTGAATAGTTTTTTGTATCGTCTACCATCATCGGTGGATAGTTTTTGCTATTGACTACAATCATCAATGCATAATTTTGGATATTGCAACAATGATCATTGAATAGTTTCAGATATTATCTACAATCATCAGGAAATATTCACGAATATTGCCCACCATTATTAAAAAGTTTTGGATATTCCCTTCCATCTGCATTGGATAGTTCTGGATATTCCCTCTGTCTTGGATGAGAAACTAAACAGAAAATCTGGATTATCGTCAGGGAATTTTCAGAATTGTCGGAATAGTTCAAGAGTAGCATTGGATAGAAAACTAAACTGGAAGTCTGTGTGGATTATCAACGTCAGGGAATTTACAGAGTGTTGCCTCGTTGAAATGGTTCAAAAGTAGCACTGGATTGAAAACTAAACTGGAAGTCTGTGTGGATTATTATCGTCAGGGAATTTTCTGAGTGTTTCATTATTTGGGATGGTTCAAGACTAGCCAAGGATCTGCCGTGATTGTCGGGATTTTTCCAGCCGAGATTCCAAGGCTCTCATGGGTACATGTATTATACCTGTGAGTATACTTTTTATTTTTTATTTTTTGAAAGTTTGTTTTCAATCTGATCTTAAAATTATTTTGTAAAATCAAACCTGCTTTAGCAGCCACCTGGGGCCAATTGCAGGAAATGATATATCCTCTTCTTGCTAAGATGTCTTAGCTTCTTATGCCACATTCTTAACACGTACTAAAATTCAGAAACATCTATGTTTTAAGATGATGGCGCAAGAAGTTCAGTCATCTTAGCAAAAAGAAAAAGAGGATAGCTAAGATCATTTCATGCATACCCCTGTATACCACCTGTCCATACAATGTAAACGCCAATGTTCTTGACTCCCTTGAAAGCGATCTACAAGTAAATGAACCTGTCTATAGAGGCCACCTGCTGCTACGACTCCCTTGGTAGTCTTTATAGACAGGTTTGACTGTACGTCACTACTCAATATAGGTGAGAGGCCACTTTTTAGTTGTACCAGTTCAGAATGGTCAAACTTTTCAAGACTTGTCCTGAAGCAAGAGACATTATTCAATGATTGAAATCATTCATGTGTAATACTGATTAATGTGTGTTTGATGATGTAAAAAAATCAGCTGTTTTTTTATATTTTTTTTTATTATATCCAGGTACAATGTAATCTTTATAAACCCTTGATTTAAACAAATTGGCCCGTATTCCGATAGCGAGGTTTAAGTTAACCCTGGTCTAAACCTGTGGTTTAAAGTGGAATGAAACCCTGGAATTAATTTGCTATCAGTCGATGAAGAAAAATATGATGATCAAACTGTGAAAATTTGAGCTTAATTGGACAGTCCGTTCAAAAGTTACGAATTTTCAAAGTTTCAATTATCCCATGTCATGGGGATCCTTGAATTGGCAACGCTTAACAAATCTATGACGATATGCGGACAACTCTCCATTTATTTTGTACATGATTTTTTATAATTATGGAATTTGATTGAATATACCATAACCATTCAACATTATTCTTCCAACACCTATGATACACCTATAATACTGACGAGAAAAGGGAAAATTTTGTCCACTTTTCTGAAAAAAGTAGAAATTGTTAAATTTTGTGTACAGAATGAATGGAGAGCTGTCCACAAATACGTCACAGATTTGAACGTAGACGACTGATAATTGGTCGGCGTTGCCGACTCGAGGATTCCCATGACGGGACATTCACTATAACTTTGTAAATTCATAACTTTTGAATGGATCGTCGGATTATGCTCAAATTTTCACAGTTGGTTCATTTTATTTTTCTCCATCTACTGAGAGAAAATAAAATGCAGGGTTTCGTTCTTCTTTAAGTATGGGTAGCCAACAAAGCCAAAACTGTACAATGTATAATTCTTTTGTTACCTGCTCTCTTCTCCCATGCGCTGATAATGTAGAAAACAATTGAAGCTTTTATTCCGAGACAGTTTTGAATAATATGAGTGCTAAATGAGCTGGTAAATTAAACATCGACTGTTAGAGATTCAAGCCCTCTTTTGGCTACTTATACTTAAACCGCAGATTTAGACCAGGGTTAACTTAAACCTCGCTATCGGAATACAGGCCATTATGTGCATTTAGGAGTGATCCCTGACTTTTTAGTACTTTAATTATAAGTGCATCAAAAGGTTATCAACCAAATTTATAGTTTGATTACTGACAGTACTAAAATTTATAGGGAGTGATAAAGTATCAAATGTTAGATGGCAACAGGGACGAAGAGGAATATTATGAAAATCTCTCTGAATGGCAAAGCTTATAAGAAAAATACTAAGGGTACAATTAGTAAAGAATGAAAGATTGCAATAAAAGCCAAAACATACGCACCGCTGTATCCATATTTTCAATGTCAAATCATGTCAACAAAAAATTATAATGGAGATATATATATATATATACAGTTATTCTCAGAAGAGTTTTTTTAAAAAAATGCTAATTTTGGATGATAGAGAACATGTCATTCAATTAGCCAACATTTAGTCCTTACTTTTTTATATCTTGTCTGATTTTCTCCACACTTTTTTAATGTTCGTCCAGTTTATCTGCTATTATTCAAAGCACTATTTGTAGGCTAAAAATCAGGATTTGTTCTGTAGGTTCTTCCAGAGATTTTGATGGTTTTGTGATGATCAGTCACATTTGCAGAAATGCCACAGCTTGAGGGGTCTACAACAAAAAGAGATGTTGCAATTAGTTGTATCTCTTTGATACACATTTTGCCATAGAATTTGTCATTTTAATTCCATCTTTTATGTTACAGGCCCCAGAATATACAGGTGTATTTTTACTATATACGTTCAAGAGTTCCATCATATGTAAATGCCAAACTTTCTCTATTAATTTCTTAAACTCTTCTGCAATTCACATTTTGATTTTGTCCTTGTAGATATTACTATACAGTAGGCAATCTCTTCATAATTTCACTTTTACTCTAGTTTGCATTCAAATACTGAAACATACAATGCTTTATAACTGAAACCTACATTGTTGAAACCTACAATTGCAACATAAGCCCACATTTCTCTCCCCACATGTTTTGCAAACTACATTTTAAATCTTTGTTCAAGTACATATTACAAAACAGTAGGCAATCTCTTCATAATTTCACTTTTACTCTATACTTTGCATTTAACATGTACCCTAGCTGTACCGAAACATACAATGCTTTATAACTGAAACCTAAAATGTTGAAACCTACAATTGCAACTTGAGCCCACATTTCTTTCCCAACATGTTTTGCAAACTACATTTTAAATTTTTGTTCTCATACATATATTACAAAACAGGAGGCAACCTCTTCATAATTTCACTTTTGCTCTAGTTTGCATTTAACATGTAGGCCTATATACCCTCTATTATAAAATAAACTGAAACTTACAATGTTGAAACCTGTAATTGCAACTTGAGCCCACATTTCTTTCCCAACATGTTTTGTAAACTACATTTTAAATCTTTGTTTTTTTTTAATATTACAAAACAGTAGGCAACCTCTTCATAATTTCACTTTTTCTCTAGTTTGCATTTAACATGTAGGCCTACCCTCTATTACAACTGAAACCTACAATGTTGAAACCTACTATTGCAACATGATGCCCACATTTCTTTCCCAACATGTTTTGCAAACTACATTCACGTACATTACAATGAAGGTATGCTAAGCAAGCCAATATAATGCAGCGCTGAGGGGGAATACAGGGCTCGCTATTCAATATTGGATATTGCCTGTGCGAATCGAGATTCGTATCTGTTTTCCGCGGGGGTCAAAGGTCGTTGGGGTAAAGAGTGTGAATTGGATGACATAGTTCTGGGTTCTGTCAACAAGACTTTGACTGTTGTTGAGCTCCCTTTATCTTTATTTGTTGATGGAATGCTAGTCTTTGGCGAATACAGTAAAACTGTCACAGATTGCTCACATTACTTTGCTTCTTTCGCTCTTTCATTCATTTATTTATTTGTTTATTCATCTATCTATTTATTCATTAGTCTTCGGTGCATACAGGAATGTCAACATTTACAGATTGCTTGCTCTACTTTGCTTTTTTTTTACACATTTATTTATATATTTATTCATTCATTCATTCTTTTTTTTCCATCTATTCATTTATCTAATCGATCGATCTATCTATCTATCTATCCATCTATCTATCTATCTATCTATCTATTCATTCCTATTCCATCTGCAAGCCCATTCAACAAAAGTTGAACACTTTATCAATTTGAGAAAGGAAAAGAAGTTGAACGTATTGTGAACTACATGTAATTTCTTTTCTGAATGGGTCACTGTAAATACCAATATTTCAGCATACATACATTTTTTTAGCAAGTTTTTAGCAAATCAAATGAATTGCAGACATTTTGCATAATTTGGGGTTGTAATTTTAACATTTTGAAAGATCATTTTACATAAGTATATAATGATTTTAATGAGTGGTCGCAAAATTAGCAAAATTAAAGCCCCAGCGAAAATTTCAGCTCGAACAGTAATCGGGTGCATATGTGCATTTTTATTAATCTTCTTTATATCACCACCACTGCCTCCACAAGTAGGCGTAAGGGCAGGAAAAAACAGGAGCATCCCACGAGTCCGACAGAAATGAATATAAGCCTACTACATCGACAATTTTCAAAATGAGGTTCGAGCTAGACATTTTGACCTTCACGCTCGCAAGATCGACACTGACAAATTATTTGCTTTGAGCCCGACAAAACGCAAACAGACCTACAAGACCGACTAACATAAATATAGTGCAGTCGGACTAATAGACCTATTTTACCTAGAGTCGGTCTCATTTGCAAAATTTATGTTCGGTCGTAATCATGTGCGTTTTCATAATTTTGTCGAATTAATGAGTTGTCTGACTCTAATCCGTTTTTATGTAATGTCTATTTCGTGCACCAATTATTCAAATTGTCGGCCTCGTAAGCTGTCGGACTCGTGGGCTGTCGGACTCGTCGGTAGTACCCAGAGAAAACATGACGCAAAATGGATCACCACAATTGTTTGAGCAGGATCATGCAGACAGATTTTGATAATTAATAATTATACATTCTTATATAGTGCCCAACAATGACTTTATCACTTGTCCCTAAGCGCTCTACAATGTAGCATAATTACTTTGGCTTTAGCAATCAGCTGTAAGTAGTGCGCTTTCAGCTCATACAGTAATCAGGTGTATGTGTTTTCTGATTAATCTTCTTTATACCACCCCCACCACCACCACAAGTAGGCGTAAAGACAAGGGAAAACATGACACAAAATGGATCACCACAATTGTTTGAGCAGATTGATGCAGACAAATGTTTACTTTATAAGTGGAACAGGAGTCCAATTGAGGACTGTGTGTTCTAATAGCACCCACCACTGCATATATTCTCTTACACTGAACACGCAGGGACTGCATAGCACTCAACCACAGAGTCCTTACAATCAGAGGGGTATACAGATCAGAGGGTTATGTAAGAACTCTGTGGTTGAGTGCTGTGCAGTCTCTGTGTGTTCAGTGTAAGAGAATAAGCTGAGGTGGGTGATAACAGAACACACAGTCCTCGACTGGACTAGTGGAATAGGAGAAAGGGAAACCACCGGACGCTTTTCTCCCAAACCACTTGAATGAATGAGTCATTATCGGTGGCTGAATTTTCCCCACCGACAATGGTTGATATCAAACAATGTCTCACATTCTAACCTCCGACAAGAAGCAATATCAAACAATATATGACTGTCTCGCCTCTGACAATAGGCGATATCAAACGATATTATCATATATGAAATATTCTGTACACTGTAAAAGCTTACATTTTTTACAGGATTTTATTTTCACAAATTTCGCAGACATGCATTTGCTAAAATTTTCATTCAATAGAATGCATATAGACGTGTACAACAATCTTTCAAAATGTCAAAATAACAACCCACTGATATGTAAATATGCCTGAAATTCAGCGGATGTGCTCAAATTTATGTATGCTAAAATACTGACTTTTGCTATATTCTGGAACAGTTGGCACATCTGCTATAAGTCATGTACATGTAGAAGAAAGGGAAATTGCCTGACGCTATTGTCCAAAAAACACTTGCATGAGTGAGTCATTATCAACCGATATCTGACAATACTGACGATATCGATCAGTTGAGGTTGGAAAGAATTATGTAAAAGCCAATATGTTAGCGCACATGAATTTTAGAAAATCCACTGAATTCCTGGCATATTTACATAACAGTGAGTTATTATTTTCACTTTTTGATAGATTATTGTACACAAGTCTGTGGGCATTATTATGAGTTGAAATTTTAGCAAATTCTTGGTCGCGAAATTAGCGAAAATTAAATCTGATAGAAAATTCAAGCTTTGCAGTATGCATAAAATGAATGTGAATACAAATATGCCAACAGTAACCATACTCACAGCCAATCGCTTGAATGAAAGCCTTTAATTCATATTTATATACTCGTCATACAATATTCTGGAACTTTTGGCATCTCTGCTATACATGGAAATGTAGAAGAAAGGGAAATCACTCTTCACTATTGTCCAAAAACACTTGAATGAACGAATGAGTCATGATTACTGGGCCGTTTCACCGATAGAAGTGTATTTAAAGAATGTTCGTCTGTTTGGTGTGGACACAAAGGAATCGGCAAGTACATTCCTGGTGTTGCCAGTTTAATTATACAGCGCTGCAAGTAGACCTGCACTCAGAGCAAAAGAGACAAAGAACTGGGACAAATTAAACAATCAGTCATTCACAAAAGCTTCATGATCATCAAAATAAAATCCCAGGTGCGACTCTTGTTCAACATTTTCCCAAAGGATAAGAAGGGTGGAGATATCTATTTTTTCCATCTAGTTATTGTTAATGATAAAATAATATGCAAATCTTATATAGTGCTAATTAGGTCTCTAAGCGCTCTACAATTAATGCAGCATTATAACCCTGGCTCTAGCAATAGATGCTTGTGAGGCGCTTATGCATTTCAAGGAATATATTCCTACTAGGTACCTCTTCACCTCACCTGGGTTGAGTCAGAGTGCAGCACAAGGTGGATAAATTTCTTGCTGAAGGAAAATAACGCCATGAATGAGACTCGAACCTCGGACCTCTGCATGAAAGGCAAAAGTCAGAACCACTACACCAAGACGCTTCCACATGCTTGTTAATGCTTGAATGAAGGATGTTAACTTTGTATCAGTCCTTTGTCCCCTCTGCCCACAGTCCTAGTACCTTTTTCATTGTTTCATAGAGCTCTACATAGAGATAGATACACATAACTGGTTACCATTTTCTGCACCGAATGGTAACTCCTACGACTGAAATGGCACCTTAGAAAGGGGTCACCAGTCGTGCTTAAGAGTCATTATCCATGTTTTTGGCAAAGGTTTGGTATTCTGTGTTAAATATTTACTCATTTATACTAGGGCTGTTAAACCCTAAAACAACAACAATAACACGTAGCAGCAGCTGTACCAACTAAAATCTATTTCAATTCACGAAAATGACAGCCATTGCTTTTAAAGCGAAAGACCTGTTTGCCCCTATCACCTAGATAAGCCTGAACAATATAATCAGCTTGTTCTAACCAGTTTAGGAAGAATAGAAGCACATGTTCGACATCCTATTGATAAGTAGGGGACACATTATCGACAATCGACAATCGTATAAAGTTGTATCTTAAAGGAGAACTCCACCCAGACATCGATGTGCTCTTAGTTGATGGAGAAAAATACAATAATCAAACTGTGAAAATTTGAGCAAAATCCAACAACCCATACAAAAGTTATGAATTTTCATATTCTTTTTCTAGAAAAGTAGACAATAAATTAACAAAATGCATTCCGAAGTGCATGCAGAATCAAAATGTCCATATCATCCTTGAAGAAAAAAAGTACAATTGTGTCTACTTTTCGAGAAAAAGAAGAAAATGTGAAATTCTGTGTACAAAGTGAATGGAGATTTCTCCATGTTGGCAGCCATTTTGTGCCTTTATATTGCCAATTTGAGTAGCCCATGCGGGGTGCAAATGAAAACTTTGAAAATTCATAACTTTTGAATGGATTGTCGGATTTACTCAAATTTTCACAGATTGACCATTGGATTTTTCTTCATCCACTGAGCGCACATCAATGTCTGGGTGAAGTTCCCCTTTAAAATTGATATGACTCATACAGATGCAATGGTTGAATAGAACTATCAAAGTATTTATGACAAAGGTATTGTGTAGACAAGATGATATTGTTGTTCTGATAAGAAGTTCTTTCTTTTTTTTTCTTTTTTTGTAAGTTGCAATTGATCGCAACTGCAGTTGATGGGAACGCGCCAATCAAAATCATTGTTTCATGCACATCTTGTTCAATTCGCATAACGTGCGCAAGTGAAAATGTGCATTGCAGTTTGCAAAGTTGCAGTTCATTTGCAGTTGATTTTGAGCAACACCCCATTAGTTGTAAAATTTCACCATGGTCTGTGGTGGTATAGTGGTTCTGACCCTCACCTATCAACCAGAAGGTTGGCGGTTTGAAACCCACACGTGGCAGTAATTTTCTTCAGCAAGAAATTTATTCACACTATACTGCACATAACCCAGGTTAAAATGGGTACCTGGCCGGAAAATCGAGGTAGAATACACATAAAGTGATTGTGCTCCATGTACTTATACAGCACGAGGGGATGGGGGGGTCAACCCATCAAACGTACACCCTAATAATAGTTATCTAGATCCGAGTAAAATTTCACCATGTTCCGGTAACATTACAACATTTGGGGGATTTTTTTATGTTTGTTATCGTGGTTTTCAATTTTTAATCGCCACGTGCGATTGTAATCATACTCCAAGGTGAAGATGAGAAATTGATCTGAATCTTTCAAGGCTTAAATACGATGGTTGACAATGGGGCTTCCTGAAATTCATACCACTCTTTTGGTCATTGATGCGGTTCTTTTACGACTGCCCGGCGTATAGAACAGGAAAATGGGGGATCGTCATTAAACTGACCCCTGTTGTGTCGAAACAATGGAACGAAACGGTCTCAGTTGCACCGGAATGCCGCAATGAATAATTTATACGTTTCTGTGATAGAGGTCAAAGCGGCACTTACGTTTATTGATCGCGAGTCGTCTCTACTCATGCGAGACTATTCAAGACCAAACGTTGAGGTTATTGTGTCGTGAAACGTGACTGATTTAAAGCTAAATCCCCTGTCACATAGGACCCCGGAAGCAACACGATTCACCCTGACTCTTTGTTAATTCACAGTTAACTGCCTCAGAACAACGAGTCGGGTGAATTGTGTTGCTTCCGGGGCCGTATGTGACTGGGGCTTAATATTGAGTGCTTGCAAAGAACTTTGAATCGGAAAATAATTGGTTGGTAATTGGTCGACCCATGCAGATTTTATTGGGGCCCTACAAATTTCAAATTTTGCGGCCCCCTCTCCCTCGACGAGCTTGGAGGGAATGAAAAGGTTATCAGCGCAGGGAATAATTTTCCTAGTATTGCATTGCATTTTGCTCTGCATTTCAGCAGGATTGCTACACAGTAAAATTTTTTTGTGTTACAACTTTTTCACATAGAACTGTAAAGCAAAGTGTTGGAAATTGTCTCCTCAACATCTATAATTGGTAATCAAATATGGAAATTAAAATTATTCCTTGCATTTTCGAGTTCACCTCATCAATTTTCATGGCCTTTTCACCGCAAATTTACCCCCCCCCCCCCCCCAAAAAAAAAAACAACGGGGGCTTAAGCCCCTAAAGCCCCATTACCAGGGGGTTGAATGCTGCCACTCCTTTATAATATTAATTCCAGAATCAAGATTAATCTGTATCAGCAGGGAATTGTCCCCCTCACAATAGGTGGGTTTACTAATAGATGCAAAGTTTATGCATACCTCTGACACAAAGTTTGTTCTTAACAACGCTAAAGCTTGCCAGAGGCTTGCCCGACATAGCAACAAATAATGTATACAAACTAGATTCCCAGTATTGTAGTCTTATTGTTATCAACCGGTTTAAGGAATACCACGTAACTACGTTCGTTTGCAAGAAATTTACATAAATTTGAATACGAAAGTAAACCTTCCTATCCCTGGTATCAGAGTTCAAATGAATTGGGTCACGGCAACTGAGGAAGCGCATGGCTATATCTTCTATACACTTCGTCTCCCACTAAAAGAATCACTTTTGTATAATAACTCCAATAAGATGCATCACTAACTTTGGAAACAAAAAGTTTCTTCCCCTTCCCCAACAATTACTACTAGACCATAAGAAGAATTGATTTTGTATTAGAGCTCAAGTCAATATCATTACAAGTATCGTAAACAAAAAAATAACAATACATTTCTTTTCCTTCCCAACCACTCACCTAAAAATCATGAGAATTGATTTTTATCAAATAGCTTGAATGAAGTGCATCACTAACTTTGGAAACAAATATTTCTTCCCCTTCCATGCCACTCACCTTAAAATCATAGCATGAATTACAATAAGAATAGATTGAGTATTATAGCTCCAATTTAACACATCTCTTAGTCTAGAAATTAATGTATAGATACATATACCTCTTCCCCAACCATTCATCTAAAAAAAATCATAATAAAGAAATTAAGTTGTGTTACAGCTTGACTTGCTTTGGAAATAAACGCAGATACTTTTCTTCCCCTTCCCCCAACATTCTCTTCAAGATTATGATACAAATTGATTTTGTATTATGGTTCAAGTCAAGAAGTGTTACAAGATTTTGAAATGAGAAATGAACGAAGATACTTTTCGATCCCTTTCATTGCTAGAAGAATTGATTTTGCATTATAGCTCTTATGAAATAGATCACTGACTTTGGAAACAAATGCAGACACTTTTCTTCCCCCCCCCCCCCCAACACTCACTCCAAGATAACAATAAGAATTGATTTTGTATTTTGGCTCAGGTCAAGAAGTGTTACAAGATTTTAAAATGAGAAATGATCACCGATATGTTTCAATCCCTTTCCTCTGCATTCATTACTTGAAGAATTGATTTTGTAATGTAGCTATAATAAAATATATCACTGACTTCAGGAAACAAATGCAGATCTATACATTTCTTCCCCTTTCCCAACACTCACTACTAGATAAGAAGAATTGATATGTATTTTATTTCTACACAAGTCAAATGCATCAATACCAGCGTTAGAAACTAACACAAATATCTTTCATCTCCTTCCCTCCAATGCTCACTACAAGATAACAATAAATATTGATTTTGTATTAAAGCTCAAGTAAAAAAGCATTACACGCTTTCAATATGAGAAATAAACACTGATATCTTTTTATTCTATTCCCCAGTATTCATTGGTAGAAGAATTGATTTTGTGTTATAGCTCCAATAAAATAGATCTTTGACTTTGGAAAACAAAAGCAGATACATTTTTCCCCTTCCCCCAATGCTCACGACAAGATTGTACTGAGAATTCATTTTGTATTTTAGTTCAACAGAAGTCAAATGCTTTGATAACAGCTTTGGAAACGCACATTTCTTTCCCCTCCCCCAACACTCACTTCAAGATAACAATAGTTATTGATTTTGTATTAAAGCTCAAGTCAAAAGCATTACACGCTTTCAATATGAGAAATGAACACTGATATCTTTTTATTCTTTTCTCTAGCATCCATTGCTTGAAGAATTGATTTTATACTACAGCTCCAATGAAATAGATCATTGACTTAGGAAACAAACGCAGATACATTTCTTCCCCCTCCCCCAAAACTCACTCTAGAAAATAAGAAGAATTGATTTGTATTTTAGTTCAACACAAGTCAAATGCATTAATACCTGCTTTAGAAGCAAACACAGGTAAATTTCTTCCCCTTCCCCCAACACTCACTCCAAGATAACAATAAAAATTGATTTTGTATTACAGCTCAAGTCAAAAACATTACTATTCGAAATGAGAAATGAACACATGTATCTTTTGATTATTTTGTCTAGCATCCATTGCTTGAATAATTGATTTTGCATTATAGCTCCAATGAAATATATGACTGACTACGGAAACAAATGCAGATACACTTCTTCCCCTTCCCCCAACAATCTCTCAAAGATAATAATAAGAATTGATCTGTATTTTAGTTCAACAGAAGTCAAATGCCTTAATACCAGCTTTGGAAACAAATATAGTCAGGTCCACACCGAGAGCCGAAACCTTAAAATTTCAGAAACTATGACAGAAATACAGAAACTTTTATGTGTAGAGTGAAGGCCAGTTTGTACAAGTCGCCTTCTCGTCTTAAAACAAAGCATGCAATTGATTTTAGTGATGCTACAAAATCTATAATTCTCATGATGAATTTGGAAATAGAAAGGCTACGGACAACTGTTGTGTTTGTTTCCAAACCAACTGATGTGTTTGACTGGAGCTATGATACAAAATCAATTCCTTGTGTAGTGAATTTTGGAAGAAGATAATGACATCATGTATCTGGAGTTGAGTTCACAGTGAGAGCTGAAATTTCAGGCTTTCAGAAACAACAGAAATATGACAGCTTATACTTGCAGCGTTAAGGCAAGTTTGTAAAAAATTGCCTTCTTGCCTTCTTGTCTGGAACAAGGTGAGGAAGTGACTTGTTCAACTTCGCCTTGGTGCCTTGTTTGAATCCCACCCATGACGTTAAATTCCTTCAGCAAGAAATTCATCCACATTGTGCTACACTCAACCCAGGTGAGGTGATAGAGATAGAGAGATAAATGGGTACCTGGTAGGATTTTATTTGTTGAAAAACTTATGCGCCTAATAGCTGCACTGCTAAAGCCAGGGTAATAATACTGCAATTGTAGAGCACTTAGGGACTTCTCATGAAGAGGTGATAAGCGCTATATAAAAGCCATTCATTAGTATTATTAGTAGTGCGAACACTGGCTGAATAGAATCGATCTTTGGATCGCGATCAAAATCACTTTGATTTCCTAGTGTGAACGCCCCTTATTGAGTGCTCTTCCAAGACACTTCTCAATTAGCATTCAAATGACTATTTCTTTTCCTGTCACCATTCTTGTAAGATATCCTCAGAAGTGGCCTTTTGTCCGCTAATCCTGTCTAATCCAGTTATTGATTTGAGAGAGCATAAAAGAGATTAGACAGTCTGTGTTGGGGATGATGATCTACAAATACACTGTAAACCAATTTAGGCCCCCAAAAATATGTTTTGCTGCCTGCCAATGCCAGTTTTGAAGCATTGGTTAGTTAGAAAAGTTTTGTCTGTTTTTTTTTATTGTTAGAACACATTTAAAACAATTCATGGGGAAAAAAGGCTTAAATGTGGATGAAAAGTCAAAGAAAATCTGGAAATATATTCTCAAGTTATATTTCACATGTTTTTTGAAAATTTAACTATGATTTTTCAATTTTGTTGAGGAGCCTTCCCCCCCCCCCCCCAAAAAAAAAAAAGTATAATAGCAATTCAGGTCAAGCAATTTTTAGAGGGTTGATCATTGGAGATCATTTAAATGTTTTTTTCGTGGGGCCAATATTTTAATAGCATCCATGCATATTTTCATGAATAGTCCAGTTTACTAATAGATTCAAATAGATGCACCTTTCTCGTCAACGAATGTAGTTATGTGGTATTTCTGAAAGGGGTTGGTAGCAATTAAACTATATAATACTTAGAATCTAGTTTGCATGTATTACTTGTTTCTATGTCAGGCAAGCCTTGAGGTAGCCAAGGACGACCTCTGTATACAGAGAATGCATAAAATTTGCATCTATTAGCATACTTCCCTATTCACCCCTGTTATCATTGGAAGGGGTCTCCGATGTTCATGTTTTAAGAGATTTGCGCAGAAATCTTTGCTTGTTCTAACATGGGAAAATTGTATCAAATTTATGCTTGCGAAAGCAATATAGAAAACAAAACGACTGTGAAATCTTTAGCTTTTACAGAGTTGATAGTAAGAATAATTGTCTACTGTAGCCACTTCAGTTTATTAACCATTTCATTCGGGAACATAGTAGCCAGGTTACGCACCGTCAACGCGAACGGCAAAATCGCTGATCAATACCATTTTCGGCCCGTCTCGGTCGACTTCGCTTGTTGTCAGTGACAACAGCGGCGAAGAGCAGATTCTACAAAGGTATTTGCTCAATCCCGCGTCCGTCTTAGATGCAGGAACGTAGCCAATCAGATGCGGCCAAGCGTATCATGTGCCTATTATGCAAATCTTTAGATTTCGGTGTGAAAGCTCGATTCCTAACGTCACCACACTCAATTTGCATACTGCCGTTTAGCGAGTAGCGTAACAGAAGTTAAAGTCAGGCCGTCATGATCGACATGACTTCCGGTTAGGAGCCAAACTGTCCGCTGCCATTTTGATTGCGAGGATTGCCGAGCAGAAAAATAACAGATTTTTTGCCTGGAATAGCAAGTGAGCAAGTTTTATTTCGCTAGCTCACAGCTCGGTAGTCGCAAACGTATGTGTTCCGCATGTTTTTTAGAAACAATCGAAGCCAAAGCCAGGGACAAATCAAAATACACGCGACAACTAACATCAGGAAGTCGTACGAAGTGTTCCGAGTTTCTGAGCTTGGCAAGGTTCGCGCTCGAAACCGGAAGTCCTTTCGATCATGATGGACTGACTTTAAGAGCAACGGAGAGAATAAGGACGGGTTAGCAAGAACGCAGGAATCTGACAAATTCTCCCGTCGTTGAGCCGCTTCGTTGTCGAGCGTAACCTCCATAGTATTTCTATCAAGAAGGTTTACAGAAATTTCACCAGTTATCCATTTCAATGCAATATATGCGCGTTCTCCACTCCTTTTCGGAGCATTCCAGCAAGGCACTGAAGGTGCTCAATATGTCAGAAGCAAATTATTGCCACTTTTTTTTTTATAAAGAACCCCACAATACCAATACAGGATCCATATTTNATTTGGTGGGGAATTTTTGTATACTTTTTTTCCAAAAACAATGTAAACAATTCATGACGAAAATAATGCTTTCACATGTTTATTTATAATTTATGGTGTTTTTCAGTTTAATTGAGAAGACATTTTTTAAAAAGGTTCAAGTTGGGCAGGGTTTAGAGGGTCAGTCTGTAGCGGGCATCCACAAAATTTGTTAGCCTTATGGAGGTGCCGTAGTGTAGTGGATCTGACTCTCGCCTTTCAACCAGAGGGTCGTAGGTTTGAGTCTCCCCTAGGGCGTCAATTTCTTTCAGCAAGCAATTCATCCATATTGTGCTGCACTCGACCCAGGTGAGGTAAATGGGGACGGCAGGAAGATATTTCTTGTAATGCGGAGCGCTGTAATGGCTGCCAGCTAGAGCCAGGTAATAGTGAGTGTAAAGCTTTCAGCGCCATGAGCACCGATAAGGTGGACCTGTGCGCTATACAAGTAGCCACCATGATTAATACTGTGGGGCCAATATTTTATCATACATGAACTTTTCATGAATATACCAGTTTAGTAATAGATTCAAATAGATGCACCTTTCTCGTAAACGAATGTAGTTATGTGGTATTTCTGAACGGGGTTGGTAGCAATTAAACTATAATACTTAGAATCTAGTTTGCATGAATTACTTGTTTCTATGTCAGGCAAGCCTTGAGGTAGCCAAGGATGACCTCTGTGTACAGAGAATGCATAAAATTTGCATCTATTAGCATACTTGCCTATTTACCCCTGTTATCGTAGAAAGAGGTCTCTGATTTTCATGTTTTAACATATTTGCGCAGACATCTTTGGTTATTCTGACAAGGCAAAATTTTATCAAATTCATGCTTGCAAAATCAATGCTTGTGAAATCAATATAGAAAACAAAACAACTGTGAAACCTTTAGCTTATACAGAGTTTACAGTAAGAATCAATATAGAAAACAAAACGGCTGTGAAACCTTCAGCTTATACAGAGTTTATAGTAAGAATAATTGTCTATTGTAGCCACTTCAGTTTAATAACCATTTTATTTGGGAACATAGTATTTCTATCGAGACGGTTTACAGTAATTTCACCAGTTATCTATTTCAATGATTTAATTTGATTCGATTTGATTTGGTTCATCAGATATAACATATACGATACCATGACAAGGATAACCCATGAAAGCCAAAAGGCTTATTTCCAATGGGGTCCTTCATATAAGTACAAGATACATCATAAAACAAAAATAAAATCAACAAAAGACAACAATAATCAATCCAAAGTGTTACATATAGAAAAACAGTTGGTAAAACATCTAACGCCCATGGACCGTTACAGGGTCTGAAAAGACACTAACAACTCGCATTTATAGGTACATAAAAGTAAATAAACAAAAATTATCGAAGGCCCTGATTGGATTCAGTTTTCAAATATTTCATATATTTTTGAAGTGAGGGAAACTTTTAACCAGTTTTATGTGGGTTGGGAGGGAATTCCAAAATTGAATGCCATTGAAATAGAACAAGTTTCCGACATGATTTGTCCGTTTCGGTAAAACAAAATTCAATGCAATGTATGCACATTCTCCACTCCTTTTCGGAGCATTCCAGCAAGGCACTGGAGGTGCTCTATACTGTAGAAGCAAATTATTGCCACTTCTTTCAAAAAGGAAACCACAATACCAATACAGGATCCATATTTTGTGTTCGACATTTGCATATAGTCTGTAACATATTTTGCTAAAAGATCATCACTCTTTGAAGTTCCAACCTTTTTAGTGAATTTGTTGGATATTATGAGGAAAATCCAATATTATTAGGATTCTTAATCTTGTACCAAAATAAGCTCTAAGGTAATCTAACAGACCCAGACATCATTTTCACAGTCCCAGGGTCTCTCATTAAAATTATCTTCAACTAATAGGATTAATTGATCAATAAGCCTCCTTCGAGAGATCATCCTTGCTCGGTTATGTAGAGCATGAGACACGTTTGAATATGGATTTAGGGGGTTTCTTTCCAAAATAACTCTTTCTTTCTGTGCAAACAATGATGAATCCTTCATTGGAATTATATAGGATTAGTTTTCTATGTGGATTAGTATTCTATATTTGTTGTGACTTTGCTAGAACGTTTTCGGAGGTGGCAACCGTTCTGGAAAATGAGGTAAAAAAATTAAATTATGAACAATGCAACAGCTGAACAAGAACAAATATGATAATAATAACCATAATAATAAATCACTTGTAATTTGACAGACTTGAATTTATAAGAAAATACACCTCATGCATATTTAGGGTGGTTGGGATCTCTGCATGTTGTGGCTATGAATTGTGGCTATGAATATACAGGTTTCTTTCAAGAAAAACTTTTTTCTATTTTAATCAATCCTTCGTTGAAATAGGATTAAAATTCTATATTTGTTGTGATTTTGCTTGATCATGTTCAGAGATGCCAACTCTTCTGGAATATGAGGTCAAGATTAAAATGTGAAAAATCCAACAGCTGAACAAGAGTTATAGAACAAATATGATAATAATAACCATACTCTCAGCTATTCACTTGTAATTTGACAGACTTGTATTTGTAAGAAAATACACCTCATGCATATTTAGGATGGTTGGGATCTCTGCATGTTGTGGCTATGAATATACAGGTTTCTTTCAAGAAAAACTTTTTTCTATTTTAATCAATCCTTCCTTCAAATAGGATTAAAATTCTATATTTGTTGTGATTTTGCTTGATCACGTTCAGAGATGCCAACTCTTCTGGAATATGAGGTCAAAATTAAAATATGAATAATGCAACAGCTGAACAAGAGTTAGAGCAATTGTGACAATATTTATCATACTCTCAGCTATTCACTTGTAATTTGACAGACATTAATTCATATGAAAATACACCTCATGCATATTTAGGAATGGTTGGAATCTCTGCATTTTGCGGCATTGAAATGTATAGTTTTCTTTGAAGAATAACTTTTTTTCTGCTTTAATATAGATCAATACTTCATTGTAATAGGATTAGGACTTCTTATATATGTTGTGGCATTGCTAGAACATTTGCTTCTTATGAATTGTAATTGTTATGTTTATGTATATATAATCTTTACTTTCTTTTGTATGTTGTGAATATTTTCCTTTTTTATTTTGTATTTGTTGTGTTATCTTTTATGACGGAAATAAAACAAACAAACAAACAAACGAGTAGGAAGGACGATGTGTTAAAAAAGTCGCTAGGTTCCTAATATTTAAGAACTTTTGGAAAAAGCTGCAACATAAATTGGCATATCAGGCTAAGAATAGGCAGATTTACAATTCGGTGCAAATTTGTTTGTGCTCTCTATACATTAGGGTAGGTCTTGACAAGCTGAAGCTTGGCCAATGGTTGCCGGACATAGCAACAATTATTGTATGCAATCTGGATTTCAAGTATTGTAACTCCATTGTTCTGAACTGGTTCAAGGAAACTATGTTTATTAGCAAGAAACATGAACAAATCTGAATATTAGAGTAAACTGCCATATTGGAAATGATTCTGCTTGGTATGACAGAACAGACATTTTACAAGAAATATTGTCATCTTCATTAATCTGGCTCTCAATTTTGTCTCTTTGCACTTTTGCTTTTTGAAAAACATATGGCAGATATGCTGAATTTATCACCGGATGTGTTTACCAACAAATAAACAATTATTCATTTTGACCTCCTTATTAATAACATTCCGAGAGAGGATTTGGTACTTTATGAATGGGAAATTTTAGGATTTAGAATTGGTGCTAATCTCATAATTACTTCAACACTTATGGCTCTATTAGGTTTAGGCACATAAAATCCTTCTTTCACTGGCGCGAGGACAACATCAGGACAATTAACACCGTGAATGGAGATTATAGTTGGGGAGACCGAGTACCTGGTTCATAAATTTTTGTAGAGGTACACTCGCAGCTTGACGCACAGTAGTGATCGAGTTGACACCTGATAAAGGGTCATTAGTTTTGCGTAGAAACAAGTAAGGGATTAAGTTGATGAATTTTTGATGAGCAGCCAATTTGCGATATACAGTAAAGAAACTGTTTTTGCAAAGACAGTTGTGACCAAGTTGACACCTGAAAAAGGGTCAACAATTTTGCGTAGAAACAAGTAAGGGGTGTAGGTGATACATTTTTTTTTTTATAAGGGCACACATATATATATCATATAAGAATAAAAAATGAAGAATAAAATTATTCAAAAAAAAATGTTGCCTCATCTTTCCATGCAAATAGAAATAGGCGGGTTTACTAATAGATGCAAATATTATGCATGCCTCTAACATAAAGGTTGTTCTTGACAACTAGAAAGCTTGCCAGAGGCTTGCCAGACATAGCAACAAGTAATGTATGCAAACTGGATTCCAATTATTGTAGTCTTATTGTTATCAACCGGTCTATGGAATACCACGTAACTACGTTAAAAGCACATAAATTTGAATATATAAGTAAACCCGCCTATTCCATGATGATGTTGAGGCCAATACAGTGTGTCCCAAATAAAAGGGATTCCGGCAAACTGGCATTATTCAGGATATTTCTTTGCTTATAGTTTCCCAAGGAATATTTTATAACTAGATGAATGTGCTCTATTTCATCGAACTCAGGTTATGGTTCTTTTTACGTCATATAATAAAAATAATAATAGATGCAATTTATATAGCGCACGTATCCACTCTGCTGAGTGCTCAAGGCGCTTTACATTATTATTACCTTGGCTTTAGCCTGGCAGCCATTCACGGCGCACTTGGCATTTCAAAGAATAAATATTCCTGCCAGGTACCAATTCACCTCACCTGAGTGCAGCACAATGTGGATGAATTTCTTGCTGAAGGAAATTGACGCCATGGGTAGGATTTGAACCTACGACCCTCTAGTTGAAAGGCGAGAGTCACGACCACTACACCACGGCGCCTCCATTTCAAATCAAAGTTATCCCATGTTTTTTTATGTTATCAAAACAGAAATCACCTCACTCCATTTTCCCTATTTTTCTTGAATGATTTTTCAATTGACTCGCTTTTCTTCCATACGTTTTTTTCTTCAATCAATATCTAAACCTTCATTTAGATATTCATTTCACTCATTCTCTATTTTGTTTTCTTGCACATTTTGGATCTTAAAAAAAAAGAACTTCAGAAATCTGAATATTTTTGGCAGGGAGGCTTTAACAGGGATACAGAGTAAGGCGATTTGAGTTTAGACAACAGAAAATAGGCCATAACTTGATTTGACTTTGCTCGACAAAAAGTGTCACCACTTTCAACTGGCTGGACCGATTTTGATGAAATAAAGCTCATTCATCTGCCCTGCATGTAGACGATTTGTGATAGACATTCTCATTTAGACACATTGTAAAAAGAGAACATTAATCCATAATTAGATGTCATAAAATTTCATAATCCCAATCTCCTCTGGCTCTACTTAGTAGATTTTGCCCCCCAAAACCCTGAAGGAGCTTATAAATTCCACAATAAGGAGGGTCCTGAAAATAGATATAGTAACCACTCTGACCAAAAGGGACAAAGAAAATGGACAAAGCAAACAATTTCATTCAAGCCTTCACAAAAGCTCCATGCACACAAAGGATAGTACCTTCCCTGTTTTTTCGCTGAACAGAAGCAACACCTGTTTGACATTTCTCCCTAGAATTAGAGGGAAGGGAATTTCTTTTGTGTGAATCAAGCTATAATGAAAATATAAAAAAAAAAAAAAAAAATTAAACAAAAACATTTTTTCCTTCTATTCACAGTGAAAATTTAATTCATGTTTTAACCTTCCAAAGATTCTACTTTTATAATACCAATTCTTTTGTTATGGATGCATTCACAATGTATACCCTTTCATAATGCACATTCAAAGAAATAAGCTGGAAATCACTTGAAACGACAAATGATATGACAGGATAATTTTTCTTGTATTTTTCTGTCAAATTAATCATAGGATTAGTACAATTTAATAGTACTAATCCCATAACTACATTAATATGTGCATGTTACTGTCAAACCTTATTACAGGCTTTTATATAAATGACTGTTTTCATTTAAAACAAGGCCTTCGAAGTTTGTTTGGGTTTCCAATCGGTTGGCAATCTAAGAAAAATTTTATATAGTTTGTGTTGAGATGTTTGATTTTTCACTGGTCCCATGTGTTGCTTACTGTGTTGTCTCTTCCAGATATTGCACTCTCTTCCAGATTTGCATTAATTTATTGAATAAAATAGCAATTAATTGTACTATCATCAGCATAAAGATCACTGACCACTTATTTATTGAATTAAAGGTCTCTGCAAGCAGTCAATAGCTCTGCGTCTGCACTATAGCGAGTTTTTGAATTAGCTCGCTAGCTCAGATCCGGGTAAATGGCCCGATCAGAACTAGCTGGAGCTAATTTGCAGTGCAGACGCAAACAGTGAGCTAATTCACTGAAATATCTCAAGCTTAACAAGCCCAAGATATCTTGGGCTAGTTTCCAAAATAGTGAGCAAATTCGGGAAATAGCTCACTAACTCGCTCGATTTGCTACAGTGCAGCTCGCGCTCGCGCTAATTCTGCGACTCGGGCTAATTTATTCATGACGTTGCGTGGGCGCAGCGGAGCAATTCAGCCAGGCCCGCAGCCAGGCCCATTGACGAACACTTCGTACGAGTTTCTTCGCACAACAACCACGTGCTTATGTTCCGAGACTGCGCTTGCTCGAGAACTAGACCAAGCTCGGAGTGGGCTAATGCAGCTCGCGCTAGCGCTAAATCGCGGAAAAAGACTGTTGTCCTTCAAGCTCGAAATTCCAAACTGGCTATAGTGCAGACCAAGATTGTCAATCTCGAGATAAATTGCAAATATGGCTGATCGGGCTCAAATCTCGAGATCAAGAAAACTTGGGCTAGTGTAGCGCCGGCTAATGTTAGCTTTACTATCGCAGATATGAACCGTTTAAACTGTCCTTGTGAAGTAGTTTTAAAAGCTAGTTCAGTGGGAGCCACTATTAAAAAATAGATATGAAAGGGTAATATATCTTAGCAAAAAATATTAAACCCATTGGCCCATATTCTGATGTCAGGTTTAACTTAAACTAGAGTTTAAATATGTGGTTTAAGTATGGAAAGCCAAAAGAGGCCTGAATCTATAACAGTCGATGTTTAATTTACCAGCACATTTGGCACTCATAGTATTTAAAACTGTCTCGGAATAAAAACTTCAATAGTTTTCTACATTATTAGAGCATGGGAAAAGATACTATTTAACATAAGAATTATACATTGTAAATAAAGTTTTGGCACTTTTGGCCAACCATACTTAAACTACAGATTTAGACCAGGGTTAACTTAAACCTCGCTATCGGAACACGGGCCATTGAATGCGGGGCAAAGCTCTACTGCCATATCCCCATGACAGGCACACAAAGCTGATATCAGGGACTTTGGGAACGTCAATGAATTTTAAGGCTAATTACATTTTTAACCGGTTATTGTAAGACTTTTCGATAGTTGTGTTAAATGAAGGCCTAACTTTCTCTTTCGGAAAATGTAAGTTTTGTTTTTGGAATTGGTGGATGCGACCTAAATTTTGACATGTGAAGAGCTGACCATTTTTGCAAAACCTTCATAATCCAGTGTCATCAGTGAATGAGCGCTGTGCCCGGCTTCTAGAGAAACTTTTCGCATCTTAGGTAGGAGAACACCTTTGGTTATTCAATCATAAACAAGTTATATGTGGAATGATCTCCCCAACCACTGGCATCACAAATATGAAAAGGCAATTAATATGTGTTGAGAAATCAATTGCATCAGATGTAATCAAACTATTCAACTGGATCTCACAAAATTGAATTTCTCAATATTGTGCATTTTGATGGTCATAAAAATAATTTTATGACCTCATATTTGTATAAAATGTTTTTGTATTCATTATTTTCTACCTGTGGGTCTCCTCTATGGGGGGTCATCTCCTAGCAGTATTCTTCTAACATTAACTTTGACCTCGAGTAGAGTTCAGGTTTGAATGAAATATTATTGATGTTTATATTGAACTACAGTGCATTGTAGCTATAAAGTGAACACATAACAAAGGTATATTTGGCCCCCCCCCCAGAAAAAAAATGATTGAGATTTTTGCTGTTTTGCTGTTTTTGAAAGATGGCATCAGTTGGTTGGATTTAAAAAAAAATTGAAATTGCATTAAAGTAAGACTTAGGAGGGAGGTAAAAGCCAAAGACCAAGAGAAAATTACTTTTCAGGTTACATTTCCCATGTTAATGTATAATTTTGCTGTGATTTTTTTCCTCAATTTTAATGAACCAGGGTCGGTCGCTGAGGGCATCCAAAATAAAAATTGGGGGGGGGGGGGGGG
>BQKZ01000986.1:50365-71715 GCA_036244855.1 Temnopleurus reevesii
TTGGGGGGGGGGGAATGTAATCTATTTTTTTCTAACCATTTCTTGTTAAATTCAAACATATTGTATTAAAAAAAATATATATGTCCAAAATGTTACACTAATCCAAAATTGACTTTGTGTTGGCAGATAGTTCCAGATTTTAATTAGGATTGAAAAACTGGAACAATCTTACAACAACCATACTGAATAGTCCCATCTTTAGAATCATTTATTAAAATAAAATTTAGAGATCATAGTGATTTTCTACATTCAAAATATTATAAATCGGGAACGCAAAGTCATGTTGCACTTGAAATAGGCTAAAAAATACTCAGTGCATTTTTATCTTTCTAATCATGCTAAGCTTTATGGAAATGGGAAATAATGTCAAAACATCACAAAATGGCAACACTACTGCACTTCTGTTGGTTTATAGATGAAGAAAAAAAAATGAATATTAAGAAAGATTTTCCTGTATTGGTTAGATGAACAAAAACATTATTTGAGGAGAATGCTGATGCATGATCAATGCTGTCAACATTAAATGTTTGACGTACACTCATGCTATGCGTAAGCAAACCATGGCATGGCACCATTCCCCGAAAGGCGTTGCCAATTTGCGATAGCGAGCGAGGGTGTGGATGAATGCTTGCCAAAATTAATTGAGACATTTTGCGGTAATTATATTACTCTTGTCGCTTCGGGGAAGCCGGGGACCATTATGATTGCCCCATATGACATCATTGCATGCGACTGAAGGATGAAATGCTAGGGGAGTCCAGACTGTCATTTCATTTTTATTTATATCTTTTTAAACAAAAGTCAGAGCTTGTTAGATTGATTGTTGGGTATTTTTTTGGTAAAAGAGAGATGTAAATATCACATTCTGATGTTGTGACAATTTGAGAAATTTTGGTTGTAAAATGGTTGAAAAATATTTTTGCTTCCCTCTTCTTTTTTTAAGTCAGAGCTTCTCAAATTGTTTATTGGGTTTAATAGGGCGTGAAATTTGTGAAGAGAGAAGTAAAAATCATATTTGCTGTATGATGATATGACAATTTGCGAAAATTTTGGTGGTAAAATGGTTAAAAATCACATTTTTATTTATCTCTTTTTTAACTCCTTATTCGCTTTTGTTGACTCTGGTCGACAAGTTGAGCACACAATACTCCATACTTTCAGCAAAAGCTAGCAGTCTATGGCTACATAATATAGCATGTTAAGAGTTGAAATCAGAGCTTCTTTAATTGATATTGGGTTATGATTTGAAGGGGTGGGGGTGCGGAGTCTGGTAGAACCAAAATTACATTTTTGCATGATGTGGCAATTAGAGAAATTTTGGTGATAAAATGGTTAAAAATTCAACCTGTTACATATTTCTTGAATTTTCTCTATCTTCCCCATTTTCATACTCGGTGGGAGGGTCTGTACTTCCACTGGTTATCTTTTTTGTGTATAGTTTTTGTTTTGAGGGATTTTTTTTTTGGTCAGAACTGCTCCCTTTGATTATCTGGTCAGATGTTGGTAAATATTTAAGAGAGTATGGTTATTATTATATTTATTCCCATATTTGTAATAAGCAGTTACGTTATTGACATTTAGATTGTTACCTTGTTCAGATTCCAGAACAACATCTATGCAGATGCATCATATAAAATTGAAGAGCGTTCTGCAGTTGAAGATTTCATTCCAATTCAATAATTTTTCTTTTATTGTTTGTTCTTTCAGAGACGAGGTGGGATATCATTTGACCGTGCAGATAAGACAGCGCTCTATGTTCGAATGCTTGGTGAGTAGAAACACATTAATTGGAGTGTATTTGTCGAGAATGGTTGGGGAAATGGGAATTGTCAAGCTGCCCAAGAATGACATTTTTTAAGATCAAAGTGTCCGTTAGACAGAAAAAATAATAATTTTATTATTTTTCTAGTTTTGAATGCTTGGTGAGGAGATATGTTTATTCATAAAAAAAATATAAATGTATATTACACCAACATTTTTAGCCTTTAACTCTCAAGGGCCTTTTAATAAATACCTCAAAATCAAAGTATTCCATTAAAATAATGACTTTGAGGTGAAGAAATGACAACGCACCTTTGTAAAAAATGGTTCTATAATGCCATACTCCTTGTGGATATTTATGAATTTCTTTTTTATTCCATTTTATGAATGAAAAAAAGTTTCACTAATTTCTGCCAGTATGGTTCCTTGCATTGGCAATTTTTGCATAATCTTTGATGTATTTGCAAACAACATCCAACTTATTTTGTGAGTATTTTTTTTCTTAAAATGAATTAACATTGAATTGAGAATAATGATTAAATTTTAAATAATGATTACATTTTGAATAATTCCTGCAAATTGATTGGGCTACATGATTTTGCTCAAATGTCCACAATTTGATCATCTGATCTTTCTTCATCTCCCGAGACCACACTAACTCCAGGAGTTAATTCCTGTTTAATTTTCCTTTTAAATAATGGTTATTGTCCTGAATCAGGGCATGCATGGAGACTTGAAAACTTGACCTAATGATCTTGACCCTGAGGCTGGACAAATTGATGACTAATTTACTCTCAGGATGACCAGCCATCAACTGACCTAGATTCAAGTGACCCCTTCTCCAGACTGACCCCCTTCCCTTCCTAGTCTACAAGTGCAGACCCTAATTTAGAGACGTGTTGCATAGACTTAGCCATCTGGCTTAATTTTGTTGTGAATGGGAAATGCGATCTGAAAATTAGGTTTCTCAATTCATCAATGATCAGGTTTCTTTTGTGCAATACTGGAAAAGTGATGTAATGACTCTAGAAATCAATTGAATTCATTGTTAACTCTCAATTATGCCCTAATAGATTTAGTTTGATTTATTAATCCTTACTTATAAACATGCCACCAACTCTCAATCATACCTAGGAAATTACTTTCAAAGAATCAGGCATAATTAGCAGTCCTCTCAGATGCCCTAAAGAAGGAAAAAATAAAAAGAAGTTCAATGAATGTTGTGAATCCAGTTTCTTCTTTTTTTTCATAATTCTAAGAAACAAAATGATCACATAACAATACAATAGCAAGCATGGCAAAGATTTTGATAATGATAATAGTTGATTGGGGCACAAAGTTAATGTTTCTCACAAAATCTTCAGCAAAATGAGAATTGTAACTGACCTGCATAATTTGTCTCAAATATTTGACACCAGAGTTTCATTTTCAACACTAACGAAACCAAAATCAATTCAAATAACATGAATACCTATTAACCTTTTATATCAGCTACGTGTATGTGTCTTAGAAGCAACAGTTCTTTCTAATTTAAGCCTCATGTAAAACCGAAAGTTCTGCAATAGAAAGTACAACATAGATGAGAAGGAAGAAAAAGTGAAACTGTGACCTCGATCATGTACTGTTGTGCTTGTATATATGTCACAGATTATGTTGCCTTTTATGAGATACATGTACATGTATGTGTCTCGAAGCAACAGTTCTTTCTTATTCGAGCCTCACGTAAAACTGAAAGTTCTGCATTAGAAAGTTCAACATAGATGACAGAAGAAAAAGTGAAACTGTGACCTCATGTACTGTTCTGTTTGTATATACATGTATGTCAAAGATTATGTTGCCTTTTATGAGATACATGTATGTGTCTTGAATCAATTCGTTGTTTCTAATTCAAGCCTCATGTAAAACTGAAAGTTCTGCAACAGAAAGTTCAACATAGATGACAGAAGAAAAAGTGAAACTGTGACCCAACATACTGTTATCTTTCAGGGCTTTCACAATTTTAGTTTAATTACACACTTGAATGTATGTAGTCACACATTATAGAGATCAATGTTTATGACAATATTTATTGGACATGTGATTTAAACTGAAATAGGGTAAAACAGATAACTTTCTACGGGGGCTGAGTTTCACATTGTGACTTTGAATTTAAAAAGTTTTGATCATCGCTTCCTGCAGTCCCTTCCCTTTCAATATCTGCTGGTCATTGTGCTAAGCTGAGGAATAATAAAACACACATGGAAGATTTCTCGAGAAGATAAGGGAATAAAATTCCACTTGTTGCCTGACTCTGGGAAGATGTTCCTCAGGATGCAAGTTATGTGGCAGATTTATATACATAGCAACATTACGATTGATGAAAATAATGATTTTGCTTGCCTGCTTGAATGACTCTGATTGAATTGGTTGATAGAAGTTTCTTACAAAGGAGCTGGGAATTTCTTATTGATAAAATCATTAATTATGCTTGCTTGTTGATTTTATTAGTTGTTAAAAGCAGCTTATGGTAAATAAAATAATAATAAAAAGAAGATTCTGCCATTTTGGAGGAAAATATAATGTTCACAAATCTATGAATCACAAGATGAAGACAATGGATCTCCATATGAATGATGAAAATATTTGACTGGTCACATGGAAACCAGACAGAAATCATAATTTTATCTAATTTTATGCCTTTTTTCCTGTGAGCATGACTTTTTCCCAAAAAAAAACTGTTCAAAATTTGAGGTTTATTTTCATTTACCACCATTTCTCCAATTTCAGACCAGCAAATTCTGGCTGATTTCAACACGATGATTCACATATATATGTAGGCTGAATGTAATCCATCATCACAAGCAAATTATGATGAAGAAAATACTCTATATAGGACCATCATGCTGCCATTTTGAATATTCATGTGAAAGGCATTAATGTTTAACGCTCAGATGCTGTGCCCGGATATGAAGATATTATTTTTTTTTTCTACTATTTTTTCTCTGTAGGTGATGTGATAGTTCACGGTAAGCTGGTGACGACGGATCCAATTCAGATTCGCCGCGGCTCCGTCCCCGAAAATGAATATAAGGCACCAGAAAGTAAGTACATACTGTAATAGTGTTTTTTTTTTTTTTGTGGTGGTTTTATTTTCACACTTTTCATGTTTTGATGTTGAACCACGAAATTAACCTCGCGAGAAAATGTTTTGAAAAACACACAAAATTAACCACGCAAGGAAATGTCTGAATCTCGTCGCTTGTTACAACGCTATCGCGCATTGCGTGTATTAATGGCCAATATACATGTACACAGTATAGCGTTTTCGCGTAATGTAGTAAATCGCGAGTGTGTTAAATAAAAAATAAAAAAAAAATTCGCATGAAAAACACAGTTTTTGCCGACTGAATTCACAAATTTTTCTGACCGCCAATTTAAACATGAAAAAGTCGGCACCGATGTAAACCGCGAAAGTTTCTGGACGCGAAAGAAACCGATATTACTGTAGATCATTCTCTTGGAGTTTTCGTTTCCAGCAAAGAAAATTGTTTGCAATTTGGTGTATCTGTAAGTAAGGGGGTTAATCTGTGACATTTTTATGTCCATGTTACATTGTAATACCATGCTTTTTTTCATGGCCCTGTGGGCTTGATGACTATATGTCTGACAATTGAATCAAGGATGCAATGTCAAACTTAGAATCAGCTTATAAATTATAATCCCATTCTACTTTTTGTTTCATCATGAAGCCCCCAAGGTCATGAAAAAATGGAGATTAACAATGTAACAGGAACACCAAAACGTCCCAATATATAACAAAGCGACCCCCCCCCCCCCCCCGCCTCATTTATAGAAAAAAAAAACATCTCATGGAAAAAAAATCAGAAACAAAAACAACCATAAGAGGAATTAAAAAAAAATTCAACAAAGTTATAATTTGGTTTGCATAGATCTAAGAAATGACAATTATATTTTATGCATATAATATTGTTCCAGTCATATTTTTTTGTAAACCATAACCCTAAAAGAGTATTATATTCACTATAGAATTATGGGACTGCCCTGATGAAATGACACATATATGAATAAGTTAAGAAATAAACAAGCTACAATTAGGAGATACTAATATCCCCTCTCCAATTATCTTGTTCAATCAATTTGTTTTTAAGTTAGAATTCTAGCCCTTGTATGCAAAAAGCTTCTTTATTTATCATTTAATAAATAGATAAAGAGGAAATGCTACAAAATCCCATAAATAGCGATGCTTGATATTTGAATGATATTTACAAATGAAACGTTCTCAATGCGAAATGTTATCTCATATACTTCTCGTATCATATACTTCTTCTTCATGGAAACATTGAAAGTTTAGAAGACAATAATCACAGACTGTCTTCTGTTTGAAAGCAATTCATTCCTCAAGTTCCCAGAATTGTGTCTCGTTGATAAAGATCAAAATCGTTTCCTTCCTCATATTACTGGATGGAGTTTGATAGTATATTTCATATCCTTTATAGATCTTATATTGATGTATTTGTTTATTTGGAAAAATGCAAACAACACTATTAGTAATATAAGCTCCATTTAAATAACACAGAAACTACACTGTACTGTATATAAAGCCGAATTGTTATATCTTCGTTCATGAATTCACAAGAAATTTCACTCTTTAGAATTACCATCGACTTGTGCAAAATGATCTTTCAAAATGTTAAAATAACAAGTTGCCAATGTATGAAAACGTCTGAAATTCAGTGAATTCTCTAACATTCATGTTAACAAATATAATATATTTTACAATATATATGCATAGACTTTATACTGCACTCAATGAACCGTATTCTCACCGTGGCTATAGGTGATAAATAATTATCTTTCTGCCTGGTACCCATTTACACCTGGGTTGAGTGCAATGCACTGTAGAGGAATTTCTTGCTTAAGAAAATGGCATAGATGAGATTTGAACATAGGACCACTATTTCAAAGGCAAGTGCCATAGGCGATTCTATATGAAACTTCGATAAATAACAGAAAACTATTAAAATGGAATCTTTAAAATAAGATTTTGTTGAAAAAATAATGAATGCCAGAGTTCTTTCCACTCACTCTTCTAGCTCTTTCTAGCCTAAACACTCCTCAATTCATTTCGAACATGAAATCGCATAATGTCGCTTTCACAAACATATTAAGCTAGAGCGTTTGGTGAATTAGTCAGAAATAATCTTATGTCTTTCATGTAACGTCTGTACTTTCCCCTCACATGCCTCAAACAATTTTTTTTCGTCTGCACCCCCTGAAAAACCGACAGAGCCAACGAAACCGAAGATGACTCTGGTTACAATTCGCAATCATCACGTTACTGAATTTCCAGAAATTCAAGAACGCAGGGAAATCCTCAGCTATCTTTTCTGATCCCCAACTCCCCATCTCGTCCTCAAAAAGTTTGTTATTTTCTTCCCCTCTCCGATGCTCTCGACCCGGACTCGGTTTCAAGAGTGCATGTTTGCTTACAACTTGTAGACCGCACGCGGAATCGAATGACCGGGACTATTGGTAAATGGTTGGGATTCTGTTTGCCAAAACAGCGTGTGGAAGCGGTCAAATTGGTTGTAATGTGGCAGATCATGGCTTTTAGTTGGGTTGTGAAAGTGCATATTTAAGAGGGAATGGTTAAGACTGTGACGTCATGGGTTTCATATTCCTCTGCAAGCATAGGCCCAGGTCAGGCAGTTTGTTTAATGTCACCTACGACGCAGCAACAAATGAAAATAAAAACTGGGTCTCTAGGCCCCAAAAATCTTGTATGGATCAAAAGCAAAACAAAATCGGATGAACATGTAGAAAAAAGAAGTTAGAATCAAATCTGACTCTACATTGTAAATAAGAAAGATATGAATGTTTTGATGATGTAGCTCATAAAATATCTTTAAAAATTTAAATTTAAAAGAAATTTAATATGAAGCCTACTGTATATCAGGTGGAAGAGCGTTCCAAACGATAGGACCTTTTATATTTTACATATCGATATTTTGTATGTAGTTCAAATATTTAGATTGTTGTCAAGTACTAATGTATAATGCAAGCATGCATTATCAAATTTTGTATTTGTCAAGAATATTTTTGCATCAAGAGGATATTGTACATGTAGATAGAATTTGCACAGACTGCAACCAAGAAAACCCATGATTATGTAAAACAAGAAGTACATGTATATCTACCTAGAAGCAAAGAAAGGTCATTTTAATATAAAAAATGAAGAGGAATAACTTTCCTTTGTTGCCGAATACAAGGAAGAAAAAAAATGCATTTTTCTTTTCTTTGCCAAATATGAGGAAGAAAATGCATTTTTTAAACTGAACGTGATGTCATGAAAGGTTAATTAGTACGTCATCCTGCCTCACCCGATCTCCTTTATCCTTTGTTCACTGGAAACCATGGCAACCGATCTGTAAAGTCAAAATTGAAAGACCGGAATTGGTCATGGCTGGGAATGACGATTTCTAAAATCCCTCAAAGCATCCAACTTTGGCTATGGCGATAAATGCTAAATTTTGTTTTGATCAACAGGTTTTATAGGTCAGCACACAATTTCCTGCAATAATCGGAGCATTGATTAAGATAATGATGATGATAATGATGATGATGATGATGGTGATAATGGTGTTGATGATGATGATGATGATGATGATGTAATTGGTAGTGATGTTGATGATGATGATGGTCATGGTGATGATGGTGATGATGGTGATGATGATGATGATGATGATGATGATGATGATGATGGTGGTGGTGATGATGATGATGATGATGATGGTGGTGATGATGATGATGATGATGATGATGATGATGATGAAATTGGTGGTGATATTGATGTTTATAAAATTAGTGCTGGTGATGATGGGGATAATGGGGATGACTAGTTTGGTGATATGGTGATGATATTTATAGTGGTGGTGGTGATGATGATAATAATATTAGTGCTTGTGGTGTTGTTGGTGGGGAAGATGATAATGGTGATGATGATGATGATGATGATGATGATGATGATGATGATAATGATGATTATGACGACTACAACAATGATATGGTAGTGGTGGGGATAATCATGATAATAATCCTACTATATAATTCGCCTTATCTTGTGTGTAAATTTGTTTGGTGTTTGTTTGTTTGGCTGCGTATTTCTCTCAACCTGTTACACCATTCGTCTCCAAATTACGCTTTCCCCCGTTCTAGATAATAGAAAGAAACCTTAGACTGTTAAAGCCCAAGTATAGTTTTGGTAAAAGCGAATATTTTTATCGCCAAATTTTGTCTTCAAATCTACTTAAAAAGAAACATGATATCATGAACATGTTGTACAAAAGATTGTACGAAAAATTAACAAGTTTTGGAAAAGTTATAACCTAAAGTGTGGAAAATATTTTAGCGTCGTAGCCCCCGACGCGAATTCAATATTTTCTTTCTTGATAAAGGACAGCTTCTCATGAACAGAATTGGATAAAAATTTCAGAATTTATTCTTTATGTATTCCTTTTTAGCATGCTTTAATAAAATCTTGGAAATAATTTTCTATATGCCCGATAAGAAGCAAAATATTGTTATAACCAAGAGAGGGCGCTAAATACGATTTAACGGTCAAATTCAAATTTTCAAAAGAATTCGCTCGTAGAAAAATAATGCTATGATCTTGAAATGTGTATAGAAACTATATGTCATGGTATATATCCTCAAAATTCACATTGCTTTAATCTTTACCAAAACTATACATGGGCTTTAACAAATACTGTCGTTGCCTAATTATGATTTCATATTTCACAATTCGTAACTTTCATTCGCTGCGCCCTTAATATCACCTAGGTGTACGCAGTTTTCTTTAACTCAGATGTCAGCGAACCAGTGCAGCGAACACAAGGTGCATGGATGGGTACGGTGTGACCTCTCTAGGTGTGTACAGTATACACCATGCTTTCGCACGGGGAGCGTCGGCCCGGAATGGGCAGAGCGATCGGTGGTATTGTCTGCGGTATGTTAGTTTGCATTCATAATTCGGGAGAGTGATGCTGCGGTGGCCGTTGAGAGAGAGAGAGAGAGAGAAGACTTGAACACCTATGGTCTTCACCATGGAAGCGGGTCTCAGCAGGTCTCAGGAGAACGGGGCCTGCAAAAATATTTCATTCATGTCATACTCATCACTATCTTTTCCCCCCAAAGATAGGAAGGCAAAACTACACAAACGGGCAGATCTGCTAGTATTAGATAGTGCTGGTAGTGTTGTTGGGGGTGAAGTTGATGAGGATGATGACAACAACAACGCAATGATGATGACGGTGGTAACGATGACACTGTGTGCAATAGTGTCCAGAAGCATTATTTATTTGTCTAAAACCCACCCAAAGCTTATCAAAACTATTTTCAAATTTCTTTAATTTTTTCCTCACCCTCTCTTTGTATGGTCCAGTTTTGCCCAGCAACAAAATTCGGCGGACCAGCCTTCAAACGCCCACGGTGGCGGCAATCGAACCCTCCTCGACATCGACGTCGGCTTCGCAGGCGAAGCAGACGAGCAACGATGGCGGTAGCGAAGAGCAGGCAAAGACGTCGTCGTCGACTGTCCAGCAACGCACACACCCATCAGTACTTCTTGACGCTACCTATCACGGAAACGCACACGTAAGAAAACATGAATTTTCACCACAAATTTTGATAATTGTTTAAAATCTGTTTTAAAAACAGCGGAACTCTTTAAAAACAGCGGATGAAAAAGTAATAAACTGGAATCAATAAATGGTATGCTATTTTAATTAAAAATACTGTTAATGTACATGCATGTAAAACTTCTGAAGCAGTGTCCTTTTGTAAAGGTTTAATAAAGGTTTAATTAATATATTTGATATAATATAAAGTGGAATATAAAGTGGAAATTTTAACCGGATGTTATGAACAAATTTTGATAATTGTTTAAAATCTGTTTTAAAAACAGCGGAACTCTTTAAAAACAGCGGATGAAAAAGTAATAAACTGGAATCAATAAATGGTATGCTATTTTAATTAAAAATACTGTTAATGTACATGCATGTAAAACTTAAGACAAAAATATTTCCAGCGCTGTGTATACGCCTATTTTTGGCTTACTAAGTATGCCATTACCCATACCTCACCTGGGTGGAGTGCAGCACAAATTGGATGTATTTCTTGCTGCATTAAGGCAGTAAATACCATGGCCAGAAAAAAGATTGGCAATATATTCTTCTATAGTCTTTAATGTCCAAATATACTGAAGTTTATCGGTAAAGATATACAAAACATGAATCATAAAGGATGTTTATCATGACTTCACATACATTTCAAGACCATTAACATTATTGTTTTATGAACCAAATTTTCTTGAATTTTTTTATTTGACTGTTCAAGTTCATATTCAGCGCTAACTCTCAGTAATAACAATATATTGTTTATATCATGCATATGCTGGATGATTTCTGTTATTCAACAAAATAATAATAAAAACGTCATACACAAAAATTAAATTCTGAAATTTAATCCTGTTCATAACATCCGGTTAAAATTTCCACTTTATATTATAACAAATATATTAATTAAACCTTTACAAAAGGACACTGCTTCAGAAACTAGGGCATCTTATCGATGTCAGTAGCGGTGGCACGTTGCTCTTGAATATTCTTAGAGCAAATATTGACATTTAGTCCTTTGTGTTTTCTGATGGCTATCTAAGTGGTTAAGATGGCCAGATAATAAGAGGTTTAGTGTTGACGTCAGAGTGTGGGATATACAGTAGTTTGTACAGCAGTTTGATCTGTATTTTGAAGTGTTAAGATATCCTGTTCGGTTTCTTGAGTGTTAAATGAGCGATCCTTTCTTATCTCTAACTTCGTATGAATATGTTGGTATGAATTGTTTTCATTTTCAATTACCAGAGCCAATGTATGAGCATCATCATCCATTATTGTCATCATCATCATCATCATCATCATCATCATCATCATCATCATCATCATCATCATCATCATCCCTGTTGTGAATATCACCATGAGCATTATAATCAGCACCACTTCCGCCATCAATATCAGCATCACCAACATCACCACCACCACGACCACGTCATCATCATTACACTCCTATCAGGATCACAATAGTAATAATAATCATATTGGAAAATCAAAAGAAAATTATGAACAAAGCAAATATTAAACTTTTCTCTCCCTTCAAAGTCTTAAATTCTTAATGAATTCTGGTAACTGTGTTCAAAGAATTTCGAAAATAAAAATGTAAACTTTCTCCGACGACCAACCAACGTTTTTTTTTTTCAAAAATAGCATTGGGGGCATCCAAACAATTTCTTTTTTTATCTGCAGGGGGGGGGGGGGGGGGGGCGGGAATGAAAGATCGACCGATCTCCATGGGGGGATCAAATGGAAACAGACTTGAGATCACTCCTTCTAAGATTTAAAAAAACTCTTTTTTCGGATCGAATAACATTTTTTTTTCAAAAATGGCGATAGATCCAAGCAATTTCTTTCTTTTTTTTGGGGGGGGGAGGTGGGAGGCCTTAGTTTAAAGATGTGAAAGATTGACCCAGCTCTTTGGGGTTGAGTAAAGGGCATTAGACTTCAGATCACTCCTTCTAGTTATCGCTCAAAGAGTTTGCATTGCCTTGAGAACCAGATACATTAGTCCTCAACCTCAGGGGCACAAGGAAACTTGTTCTGACTCATCGTAACGTCACTCCCTCAATGGTAAAGAGTAGCACTCTTTCCTGTAATGAAGTACACATGTGATTCAGTGCACTTCCATTTCAAATAGTTTGAAAAATTATGTTTTAGACTTTTAAAAAATGAACAAGTACATGCACTTTGATTTATCCTTGGACTGTCTCAGAAATGTCATTCCTCACGTTATTTTGAAATCGCTATATTGGTCCACGAAAAAATTTGTTTTATTGCCCACTCAGCCGGAGCCCCCCCCCCCCCCCCTTAAAAAAAAAGAGAATTTGTTTAAATGTCCAAGACCAACAGACCCTCTGGAAATGGTCCGACCTAAACCTTTTGTTCTTTTTTTATAATAATAATAATAATAATAATATATGCAATTTATATAGCCGATGTATCCACTCTCATTGCTGAGTGCTCAAGGCGCTTTACATTATTACCCTGGCTTTAGTCCAGCAGCCACCAGCACGCTTGGCATTTCAAGGAATAAATATTCCTACCAGGTACCCATTCACCTCACCTGGGTTGAGTGCAGCTGAGTGTAGATGAATTTCTTGCTGAAGGAAATTGACGCCATGGGTAGGATTCAAACCTGCGACCCTCTGGTTGAAAGACGAGAGTCACGACCACTACACAATAGCGCCTCCGCTTTTCACTTTAATTGAAAAAACACAGTAAAATTAAATGATGGTGATGATAATGGTAATAGTTTGTTTGGATAATGATAATATTTTATACAAAATATGAGACACGATCTAGCAACATATTCAATGCAGTTCCCTATTCAATCCTGTGTGTCTTATATATAACAATATTTAAACGGTGATATTATCTATAGCCTATTATTGTTATTCACCTACTGTTCTGCCAAGAAGTTCATCAAGCGATGATGATTAATATAAATATAAATATTAGTAATACACAATAAAGAGCGTCAACAGGCAAAGCACTGACAATGGATGCCTCTAAAAGGTGAATTCGATTAAGGAGTTGACTCGATGTAACATTTACACGAGAAACAAGGGCATTTGACTTTTAAGTTTCCCCTGAATTATTACAGTGGTCCTTGATTGTATTATGTATAGACAATGGAGTGCGTACATGTTTGGCCTTATATCAGTGATGTTAAATGTCAAAAAGAACATGCAATGGTGCAGAGACTCTGAGATCGATTGCTGTGTCACTCAAACTTTAAAGGTATAGATCAGTTATTGTCGAGATGAAGAAAATGGTGGGTTTACAAACAGACGCATATTTTATGCGTTCTTTTTACCCAAAGGATGTTCTTGATGCAAAAAAAAAAACTTCCCTGAGGCTTGCCTGACATAGCAACAAGTAATATATACAAAATGGATTCCAAATACAGTCTATCGTAGGTCAATTGTTATTCTAAACAGTTTTAAAGGTATAGATTCGTAATGGTCGGGATGCAGAAAGTGATGTGAAACGATTTGAGGTATTCACAAGTTGCTTTACATACATATACTGTGTATAACTGTGTACAAAATAAGGAGAGAAAATAGAGATGCATTCTGGAGTAGTTTACGTCGAACATGCCAATCAGCCATTATTCCTACGGTGTGCTAAGTGCTTTTCTACGGGGGAGCGTTGTCCCAAAATGGGCGGAGCGATCGGTGGTATTGTCTGTGGTGTGTGAGTTCGCATTCATTTTGTACGTGAAGCATGTTGTGCTAGGGAGGGAGACCGCAGCATCATTTTTTTTGTGTGATAATTAAACCATTTCTTGATCGCTTTTAATCAAACAAACTATGAACATGCTCTAATTTGCCATTGAAAAACTGAATTACGGTAATACATTTACTACAGCTCACAAAGTAGTTAAATATCTGAAGCGCCATCCTCCCAAAACTGGTCCATCGGTTTCAGGAATATCATCTACGGTCATTGACAAGAAGCATGCTTAAATTTGAATCTATAAACCGACCAATTGATTTGGAAAAATCTCATGTTTTTACAAGCTGCTTTACATGCATAGAAATAACTGTTAGAAATTGGAAGATGATTTTCAAACATATTTTAGAATATTCTAGTTTGAATGTCACATTGGATGGCCTCTTGTAGTCGCTTATACAGAGCGTATTGGGCGCATACAGCCTCTGTCTGCAACAGTGAACATTATTACCACACCATGACGCAGTGTGCTTGGGAATAAAACAGACACACATTGTTATTTCTGTTTTGCGATAAATGTTTTTAATAGTCATTTAGGGGTACTCAATTCGTGAGTGAAAAAAATAATATTTCTCTGCAGCACACAAAGAATTTGTAATTTTTAACATTCTATGGAAGTTATGTAGATTTTCAGGAGCATTTATATACTAAATTCTCAATTCAGAATACAGTCAAACCTGTCTATCGTGACCACTGTCTATAATGACCATTTGTCTATAGTGGCCACGTAAATTGATTCCCTCCCGGTGAAAATGCATGTTATAGAACCTGTCCATAGAGGCCACCTGTCTACAGTTGCCACTTTTTCTGTTTCCCTTGGGGTGGCCTCTGTAGACAGGTTTGACTGTATTGCATAAAATAATAAAAAGTGGAGCACTGTAGTAAAAAGTACTTTGCACCATTTTGATCTCACTATAGGAAGGTGGTTAAACAGGAAACCTAGTTTTCAAAACAGGTTGGGTCTGACAGACATGGTCCGGAATTCAGCTTTACAAGTTCCTTTTTTTCCGTCCTGGGCTTTGTTTTTGGACGGAAGAATACGTTCATGGGGCTTTGACCGTTGCTGCACCTCCTTGTTTTTTCAAAGCAGGCTAACTCTGACTAATGTGGTCTGGAACTAGACTATGCAAGTCTCTGGTTCTCAGTGCTAGGCCTTGTTTTTAGACTGAAGGCTACTTTCATGGGGCTTTAGCCTCTGCCACAGGTTAGGTCTGATGGACTTGGTCCAGAATCTGACGAAGCGAGTCCCTTGTTCTCAGGCTTGGTCTTTGTTTTTGGACGGAAGAATATTTTCCCAGAGCTTTGGCTCTGAATTTCTGAATTTTATTTCTTGGTATACTTTTTTTATTAGCCTTTTGATAAATGTGAACACTCGCAAACCGTCGGAACAGGGTTAGGAAATTAGTTTAGCGAAAACCACTTTCTACCAGTCAATGTGAATTGGGTTATACACCATCTGGATTACTATTAAAACGTGGAAATAGAGAATTGTACACAGATATTTTAATGTGGGAAGAATGATATGAGGTATTTGAACCAGCTGTTTATCTGTCGTCGTAGCAATAAAACCACTCTACACGAAGTCTTCTTCGTGAGCACGGAGATGTTAAAACTTAAAAAACGTCGGAACAGGTCTAGGAAATTAGTTTAACCCTCTCATTACCGGCTACTTTTGGAGAAATTCACAACTTTCATTTTCAATCCAATTTGTCAGAAATGGAACTCAGACAATACCCCTACTGTTTGTATTCATTGGAAAGCTGCAGTCTCTATTACATGCATAGAAATAACTGTTAGAAATTGGAAGATGATTTTCAAACATATTTTAGAATATTCTAGTTTGAATGTCACATTGGATGGCTCCTTGTAGTCGCTCATACAGACCGTATTTGAACCAGATGTTTATCTGTCGTCGTAGCAATAAAACCACTCTACACGAAGTCTTCTTCGTGAGCACGGAGATGTTAAAACTTAAAAAAAGTCGGAACAGGTTTAGGAAATTAGTTTAACCCTCTCATTACCGGCTACTTTTGGAGAAATTCACAACTTTCATTTTCAATCCAATTTGTCAGAAATGGAACTCAGACAATACCCCTACTGTTTGTATTCATTGGAAAGCTGCAGTCTCTATTTTTCCAATGGTACATAACTCAACAGTCGAGGGCAGTATATAGTGAAACAAGAGCAGATTCATTCTGGGAGGGTTAAGGAAAACCACTTTCGACCAGTCAATGTGAACAGGGTCCTACACTATCTGGATTACTATCACAATCTCCTTGAACCGTTTCATCTAACAATAAAAAAAAAAAATCAATCAGGGAATCTAGTTCGTACTTATTGACCTCTTTGTGTCTCGCTTACGCAGGTTATTGATCTTAAATTCCACCGTACATGTGTATGAAAGCGTGCATGCTTGATAGACGGTATTCTCCTCCCTTAAAGGGGAATTTCCCCTGGTAGTAATTAAGTGCAGTCAGAGAATGAAGGAATATTAGATGAACAAACTGTGAAAATATGAGCAAAATTTGATTATTCATTCAAAAGATCTAAATTTTCAAAATTGCCATGCACACATTTAATGGACATCCTTGAATTGGCAATTAACTCGGGTAGAATCTGTGATGTCGCCATGGCGAACTCCCAATTCACTTTTTGCACAAAATTTCAAATTTTCTTCTTTTTTAAAGAAGAGCAGTCAATATTCTGGGGGAGGGGTGTTCATGTATGGTATAAGAATTCTGCAATCATTATAGAAAGTACAGTGGTTATTTCTCATGTGAGATTTGATATTGATCTATTTTCAGTGAATTTATGTACTTGAAGTTAATTGGGAGGGGCTGATGTTTGACATCACAGATCATGCCAAAGTTGCCAACTCGAGGATGCCTATGAGTGGTAGAAATGAAAACTTTGAAAATTTACAATTTCTGAATGGATCATCCAATTTTCCTCAAGTTTTCAGTATGATCATCATAATTTTTTTCTTCATTCACTAAAGTCTGGGGTTGATTCCCCCTTTAAATTCCACCATACTGTACAAGTGCTTGAAATCTGGCATGCTCGACAGACATGGTGCTCGTGATTGCTTGAAAAAAAAGGTTCATGTATAGGCTTTTATCTTGAAACCAGTTGTAATGACCTTTTTTTTATTCTGGTTCTTTTTTGTTTTTGAATAATCCATATGAATAGACCGCTTTTGCAATATCGTCAAATTTTGTGCACATGTCTTTGCCTTTGACTTTGGGGAGAGGTGGGGGGTCACACGTTGTATAGCATTCATTACTTTACAGCGATGTATCTAACTGTTAAAAAAAAAACAATTGTAATCAGATTTGAACAAATATAAAAGACTGGGTATTAGAGGAAACTACAAACAAATCATGTTCATCCACTCTGTCTTTTTACGAAGTGTAAATGGCGGGATAGATCCCTCTTTGATTCCAATACCACTACCCGCAAGTATATGTTTTCTCAGTAATCTGGCCAGGCTAATGCTTCAATTCATATGGCTATTAAAAGCAATTAATTTTAAATTGCATTAACAAAATATTTCAAATCTATCTGGTGTTTTTGTCACATGTAATATTGCATACCAATCAATTCTTTTACAGTGATTTTTGTTATTAAATTGTTTATTCAGTAATCAAAAAGTTTACAATAAAAAATGACAAAAATCATGTACATCCACTCCGTCATCTTACAACGTGTAAATGGCTGGATCGATCCATTTTTGATCCCCACTTTCCAAAAGTATATGTTTTCTCAGTAATCCGGCCCGGCCGCGGCTCCAATTCGAGTCCGGAAAGATCCTGTGTGCTCATGAAATATTCATCTCTCGTAGGCAGGTGTTTTGAAATGCCGTCGGCTCTTGTCTGAAACGAGACAGCCAGGAAAAGATGGGCTGGCTATCTCGTATAGTATAGAATGTATTGAATACATTTTGCCTAATGGGTGGGATTGAATGTGCCTAAATTTCGATAGGTTTTTTTTTTCAGTTAAATGTGATATCAATGACCTGGAAATTACTGGTACAAAATTACAAAAACTTTTGAAATGCCGTCGGCCGTTGTCTGAAACGAGATGTCTAGTCAAAGATAGGCTGCAGTTTTCGTATCAAATAAATTTGGCGTATAGAATAGGATTAAAAGTTCTAAATTAGTTTTTTTTTTCAGTTAAATGTAATATCAATGACCAGGAAATTACTGATGCAGAATTACAAAAACTGTTGAAATGCTGTTGGCGCTCGTCTGAAACGAGACGACAAGTCAAAGCTAGGCTGCAGTTTTCGTATCAAATAAATTCGGCGTATAGAATGGGATTACAAGTTCCTAAATTAGTTTTTGTTTTTTCAGTTAAATGTAATATCGATGACCTGGAAATTACTGATACAGAATTACAAAAAGTTTTGAATTGCTATTGGCCCTCGTCTGAAATATAACTGCCAGTCAAAGATACATGTAGGCTGCAGTTTTCGTATCAAATAAATTTGGCGTATAGAATGGGATTACAAGTTCCTAAATTAGTTTTTGTTTTTTCAGTTAAATGTGATATCAATGACCTGGAAATTACCGATACAGAATTACAAAAAACTGTTGAAGTGCTGTTGGCCGTTGTTTGAAACGAGATGTCCAGTCAAAGATAGGCTGCAGTTTTCGTATCAAATAAATTTGGCGTATAGAATAGGATTAAAAGTTCTAAATTAGTTTTTGTTTTTTTCAGTTAAATGTAATATCAATGACCAGGAAATTACTGATACAGAATTACAAAAAGTTTTGAATTGCCGTAGGCCGTTGTCTGAAACGAGATGTCCAGTCAAAGATAGGCTGGCTGCAGTTTTCGTATCAAATAAATTTGGCGTATAGAATAGGATTAAAAGTTCCTAAATTAGTTTTTGTTTTTTTTCAGTTTAATGTGATATCAATGACCTGGAAATTACTGGCACAGAATTACACAAACTTTTGAAATGCCGTTGGCCCTCGTCTGAAATATAACCGCCAGTCAAAGATAGGCTGCATGTAGTTCTCGGATGATATATAATAAATTTGGCGCACATGCAGGGTGGGATTAAATATTCCCAAATTAGTTTTTTTTCTGTTTAATGTAATATCAATGACAGAAAAATTAATGTATACAGAATTACAATGTATTCAAAATATTTGTCAAAGATAGGCTGCATTTCTCGCAAGTTGACCGCAAGTTGCAGTTGATCGGAACGTGCCAATCAAAATTATTGTTTTATGTGCGTCTTGTTAAATGCAAAGGAAAATGGGCATTACTATTTGCAAAGTTGCAGTTGATTTTGAACAACACCTCCTGAGACCCTTTGGATGAAAAGAATACGAGTCAGAACCACTACACTTTGACGCCTCCATGTGTATTGTGTATAAAATAATATTAATATTTTCTCTCTATTTTTCTCGCTTTAATTTGTCTTACAGCACATGCTTGGGAACCTCGGCCAATGGGATTTCAATATATTCAAGTTTGATGAAATTTCAAATGGTGAGTACATCTCCTTTTTACAATTTTCATATAGCAAGCACATGGCCTATTGTTGAGCATACTTCGGGACTTGAGTGATTTTTGGTGAGCTTAAAACGCGGTTCAAACTATTTTCGAAAAATTAGGATGAACGCAAATTCAATGGTCCTTTGTAATGCTGTTCCAATCGGAACCAGCTTGCGATTGTTGTGTCCGCACAGTTGGAATACACGGCGTATGGTTCTATTGTCTGTGGCCCACTTAACTTTTCAGAAATAGTTTATATAGTGTTTTAAGTACTGTGAGCAGAAGGGACAAAGGATTTTAGACAAAGTAAACAATTTCATCCAAGCCCTCACAATAGCCTCGTGGACACATAAGAAAGTACCTTCCCTATTCGATGTGCGTTATGTTTGATATTTCTCTACAGAATAAGAGGTAAGAAAAGTTATTTTGTGTATTTAGCTCTTGTGAATGCTTGAATTAATTTTTTTACTTTGTCCAAAATATTTTGTCGCTTCTGCTCACAGTGAATATGTGTTTGGTCATCAGAATTTTAATGTGAAGAAGGAGAAAAGAGGAATAAGTTGTATAACCTATTGATTATGACATTATCATAGTGCGGGCCCCATGGCGACTTTGACAAGATGGGTCCAAACTGCGAGGATCATGTACGTGTTAGCTGTCAGAAAACGATGTTGTGCATAATTATTTTGCCACGAGGAGGGAGGATGAAGTGTTTTTATGTGAGAGATGTTCCTAGGGCATAAGATTCTCCTCTTTCCTTCATAGAATGGGCTCATCTTAAATTGCTTGTAGGGATGGTACGTGCGAGGGGGTAGGTAGGGGAGAGAGGAGGGGGGGGGCAATGAGAGGATGAGAATAGATAAGAAAGGAGAATGAAATCTTTTTATATGTGAGATGTTCTTAGGCTGTATAAAGATTCTTTTCTCCCCTACTTACAATGGGGTCAGGCTGAATTGCCTTCAGGAATGGGTTGAGGAGATGGGGAGGGAGGGGAGAGGGGGGATGAGAGGCGGAGATGAGAGAGGGGGGATGAGAGACGGAGATGAGAGAGTAGGGAGGCATGAGGAAGGAACATGAAGTGTTTTGATATGAGAGATGTTCTTAGGGTGTAAGATTCTTGTGTCTACTACTAAGAGTGGGCTCATCTCAAATTGCTAGCAGGGGTGGTTTTAGGAGATGGATAAATGAGGAAAACAGAAGGAGTGTGGGTGAGGGGCAAAATGGAGGGGAAGGGAGGGGTCGTGATAGGGAGGGGTAAGGAAAAGTTGTGTGATTTAGTGCATGATGTTCTAAGTGCTCAAAATCCTCTTCTTTCATAGTTCCAATAGCAGTGTTCCCACAGTAATGGAAAATTCAGGAAAAATCATTTAAAGTCAGGGAAAACTCAGGGAATTTGCAAAATTTGTGAAATGTTACTTAAAACATCGTGGAATTGCCTTTACCTCTTGGCTGTGGCAGCTCTCCAGTTTGTTGTAACTTGCAACTGTCATACTTTGTGATGATATTCTGCTGTTATGATTAATGTTAAAAATATATTCTGGTATTTGTTAAAAAAATAAAATAAATGTTCAGAGAATCGCACAAAATGTGAGAAGAATGTTCAGAACTATGAATAAATAATATGTGCCAAAGTGTTTTGCAAGAAAATGTATAATGGCAGAGAAATGTGCAAATAAAGGG
>BQKZ01000986.1:88006-101699 GCA_036244855.1 Temnopleurus reevesii
CTTTTGAATGGATTGTCCGATTTTGCTCAAATTTTCACAGTTTGTTCATCTTATTTTTCTTCATTTAATGATAGCAATTTAATGTCTGAGTGTAGTTCCCCTTTGATAGCAAAAGCTACTTTCGACAAGTAGATATGATCTACTTATGTGATCTTCTTGTTTCTTTTTTTTTATTGAAAAATGCCAAATAAATTACAAATAATAATGAAGAAATATGAAGAAAATAGGGTCCAAGAGGTATTAAATCCACCTCTGCATTGCAAATTTGTTGATGATGCAACCGAGCTTCATTTTTCCTTCACTCATTGATGATCTGTTTACATAATCACTTCTCCAGTTAGATCACTTCATGACATATTATGATCTAACACGTTACATAATAAACCAACTGTTTAAATTTATTTGTGGTTTAAAGATACCATCATTCTGGAACTTGCTTATACCAGAAATTATAAACATGTATTTGGCAGAATCACAGAACCTATTCAGTTCTGAACATTACTTTTAAAAGAAATTGAAGTACCTATTTAAACAGTTATAATTTTAATTGGGTAGTACATTTTTGGAGGCGTACACCAAGATAGTTTATTATTAAGTATTTTGTTTTCTATTAATTATGTACTATGTACTTTTTATTTTTTTTTTTACCGGTATTATGATTAGACAGACCACCTGTGCGCTTTGAAACACCTGTATAAAGCGCCTTATAAATGTAATTATTATTATTATTATTATCATTACATCAGTTGTATGAGTCATTGAGATATATAAAAATTACCCAATTATATTTTTGCTATTTTGAAGGAAAAAAATCAGGAAGATATTTACTCACAAAATAGAACAAAGTGGATACTGAATGCTTTTATGTTTTTTAAAAAAAATGATCTTATGGCAAAAAATTGCAAGGACAAGCTCACGGTCCCATGTGTTTTATGTGTTACACATGTAGCTGCAAAGAGAAAATATGTTTGAACCAAATTGATAGTGTAACCAGCAAGTGTGCATTGTAATTACTGTTGGTTTGAATAATCTGTTTGAAGTATGATTCACAATTTAGATTTTATGCTTCAAGTTCAACAAGTTTCTCATTGAAATTGAGCATTTTCAGCTCCAAACTGTTCCAGATCTTTATTTCGAGCATGCATTATCATGCATTCTTTTTTAAATATATTTTTCCTTTGAGGATCAACAATTGATTATCATTGTGAGATTACATAATCGTTAAGTGCTATTAAAAATAATGTTGGCTGATGTCCATGTACTTTTTATTGAGTGAACTGGGGGCTCTGCTTTCAACCTTGTTTGTACTCCTAAATGAAGATAAAGATATGAAACTTTAGAATTGGATTTAAAAAAAAAAATAGAATCCATCCTTGTACAGTATGTTATCCATGTATTCCATTTCGATATTGTATTTTCAGAGAAGTGCACTTTCAGACAAGATTTTTACTTTGGCATATAGTGCACACTCGTTTTTAGAATTTCCAACCATCCAATTCCGAAAATCCCAGGGTTTAATCCCCTACCTATAAATCCAGGGTATTGATCTTATAGACTGTAAATTCAGACCCATTCTAGAATGTTGTTCAGAGTATTGTATTTGTGAAGTTTTTAGCTTTGTCTGGAGAAAAGTCTAATTTAGCTCCAATTTAAACAGGGCTTTGTGGTCATGTTGTAGTGCGCACATTCAGACCCATTATTGTATTAGTAATATGTTTAGTAAAATGTGTCTGGATAAAAATCGTAAATCAGCTACATGCTCAATTCTGTTGACGGAGACACCCCCTTATATTGGGAAGTTGTGAAAGTTGTCTGTGTTTGTAGACTAGTGTTGAGGACACAGACAGAATGACTGAGCAGTTAGATAGTCTATCGTATGTATAGACACAATTTACTTTTCATAATTTCCAAAAATGTATATTCCATAACTAATAATATGATTTCTTTGCATGAGTAAATTATCTTTCATGAATAGATATTATATTGCTTTGGCTATACACTACATAGTGCAAAATTACAATGGTAGGCTTCCTCAAGGCTTTTCAAAAATATTTTGTAAATTCAGTTGCAAGCATGCAGCCTGTGCATCCAGACTACATCCAGTCAGTGAGGGATGATATAGAATCCGAAAATCGGTATGATCTAGGGTATTCATTCTGATTATGCGAGGGGCACCTGGTTTTTCACCTCAAATTATTCTGACAAAAAGGGATTATCATTTTGTCCTGCAGGGGTAATAGATGAATGATTCAGTGCTTCTGTTATGTCACAGACAAATTCAAGCTCTATTTTTGCGGGTCGGCTCGCTCGTTCAGAGATACCAACTAGAAGGATTTTTTCTTTTTAGTAAGATCTTGGAGTGAAAATGTGACATTTACAGGACAAATTTACAATTTTTGAAGTCGTTGATGTAGAGTGTTGGAAAGTGCATGGAATTATAGAATATGGTCCTTTCTGAAAATAGTTTTTTTTCTAGTAAATTATAGGATTTGTTTTTGTACAGATACATGTGGAAGCGGCGTGGCGTAGTGGTTTAGACTCCTGCCTTCCATGCAGAGGTCAGCGGTTTGAGTGCCACGCATGGCGTTAATTTCTTTCAGCAAGAAATTCATCCACATTATGCTGCACTCCACCCAAGTGAGATGAATGGAATGAATGGTAGGAATATTTATTCCTTTAGATGCCATGTGCGATGGTGTACGGTGGGCTAAAGCCAGAGTAATAATAGTGCCAAGTGCCTTGAGCACTCAGCAGAGTGGATACGTGTGCTATACAAATTGCATCAATTTTAAGGGGTGGGCAGATTCACATCGTGGTTTTCTCTATCTAGCTGTAATAGAGTTGCTGAGTTGGGAATAATGCCCAATAAAAGCTTTGTTTATGGGGAAGATTCTGAAATAGGAAGATGTGGAGGATGATTCTTGGCGGGGAACTTAAGAGGTGTTGCTAGAAAGTTGTCTTCAATTGCAAGTTGCAGTTGATCGACACGCGCCCATCAAAATCCTTGTTTTATGCATGAAAAGGGCAACCTACTGTATAGCCAATGTTTTTACCGTTTTGGGACCAGTTTGACATGTTAGTGTGTTGTTATTTTTGCGTTTTGACAATGGGATCGGATCGTAAGGTACATGTATGCAGTGGCTCTGCTTATGACTAGCTTTTGATTCAGAGAAATCGTCCAGTTGCAAGCCAGTCTTGAGGTGGTTGGGCAATTTTAGCTGCGTCTGCACTATAGCGAGTCTTTGAACTAGCTCACTAGTTCTGATCCGGGTAAAAAGCCTGATCAGAACTAGCTCGAGCTAATTTGCAGTGCAGACGCAAATAGTGAGCTTATTCACTGAAATATCTCGAGCTTAACAAGTCCAAGATATCTTGGGCTAATTTTCCAAAACCATGAGCTAATTCGCTCGTATTTTCCACAGTTAAGACGCGCTCGGTTTTATTTGCCTTATGCTATTTTGGGATCAAGGTCACACAAGCCAATCACGTTTGTTTTCCAATGGTCATTCTTGTTTTAATTGCCTGGAGTCGGGCTAATGCAGCGCGGACTTAACAATCTTGAGCTAAATCATGGAGGAGGACAGTTTTCATCTCAAGATAGATTTTCCTTAAATGGGATAGTGCAGATAGGACTACTGAATCTCGATCTACATTTTAAATTGAGAAGAGAGCTGATCGGGCTAAAATCTTGAGATCAAGGAAACTCGGGCTAGTGCAGCGCAGGCTAATGTGTGTGGTTGGCTCTCAGTAGTTGAGTCTGAGTGTGGTGGGCTTGAGCTGTATGGTAACTAAGGAAAGCGTTGGGTTTGAAGGTAGACGGCTGGAGCAGAATCGAACAGATGTCAGAGGAAGTGAAGAGAGGTGAAAGGAAATGACCTAGGGCTGGTACAGATCTCCAGTATTTCCTTCTGCCGACTGTGAGAGAGATTGTGGAAAGTTTATTCCACGGCCATCTGCCAGTTAGATAGAAGGGCACATGATAGGCTGTCACCGCCCTTTGATAGTGTTGTAAAATATCCTTGTGATAACCTACCTGGGAATTTTATGTGAGGTAGGAAGGATCGATAGGAAAGATGAAAGTTGTGGAGGGGTTGATGATGATGATGATGATGATGATGATGATGATGGTGCTGATGCTGCTGCTGAAGGTGATGGTGATGATCATGGTGATGATGGTGATGACGACAGCGACGTTAATGATGACAATGATTACAAGAACAGCATCAATAACGACGATGTTCATGATCATGATGGTGACGATGATGGTGACAGGAACAGAGATGATGATGATGATAATAATGTTTTTGATGTTAGAGGTGATGACGATGATGATGGCTGATTATGATGGTGATGGTGATGATGATGATGTGATGATGATGAGGAGGAGGAGGAGGAGGAGGAGGAGGAGGAGGAGAATGAGGATGATGATGATGATGATGATGATGATGATGATGATGATAAAAATTAAGAGGAATAACAAGGAGGATGAAGGACATCATTGCAAGCAACATCAAGTTTTGACCACTTTGTAAAGTATTCTAGAACCCTGCAGGGGGGGGGGTGCTTTTGTAAGAATCCTCAGCTCTGACATACATCTGTCAGGTGAACCATGTGATGTTTGTTACCATAGCAACCCCTCCAGGGGAAAACGTCTTGGAGAGTTTTTCTAGAGCATGTCACACGGTAAAGACATAATGACGTTAGAGGATATCGATGCAGTCGTGAGCGATGAAATCACGCACGAGTCATGTTTGATGATTTTGNGCAGGGGGGGGGGTGCTTTTGTAAGAATCCTCAGCTCTGTCATACATCTGTCAGGTGAACCATGTGATGTTTGTTACCATAGCAACCCCTCCAGGGGAAAACGTCTTGGAGAGTTTTTCTAGAGCATGTCACACGGTAAAGACATAATGACGTTAGAGGATATCGATGCAGTCGTGAGCGATGAAATCACGCACGAGTCATGTTTGATGATTTTAATATCGAGACATGTGCAAATTTGATCGGTGTGAGTTGAGGTGTAAGGTAGATGGAATGATTGTAATGATAGATGTATGCACGAGAGCTTGGTTGTAACTAAGGGGTGTTCTAGATAGTTGCAATTGATTCCAAATCATCTGCAAATCAGTTGCCATTTGAAACATGCATTTTCATCTGCGTACAGACAGTGTTTCCAACCAGACACAAATGAAGCATTGATTTTGATTAGCGCATCCTGGTCGACTGCAACATGCAATCAATTGCAACTTTCTAGCAACACCATCTAAGAAAGGCAATAATAATGAGCTGGAGGAGCTGGAAAACTGGGGAAAGGTAGGATGAAAAAGAGGATGACAAGAAAAAGATGGAGAAGGATGGGGGAATATAGAGGAATAGTTGAATATTAGACTTAAAAAGTTAAAAAGAATTGGGATAGATAAGGAGGAGGACAGAGGAGTAGGGGGATGGAGGAATAGAAGGAGGTGAGAAGAAAAAGATGAAATAATAGGACAATGAGAAGGAAAGGAGAAGAAAACGATAGAGAGGGGAGGAGAGAGAGAGCGGAGAAATAAAAAAAAGTAAGGAGTGAAGCAAAAATGGAAGGGGAGCGGCAAAGAGGGAAGAACCATTGGAAAATGAATATAGAGAGTATAGCCAGGAGAAGTGGAAGATAGAGGATCGAGAGGAGGAGGATTATGAAAAGGGATAGGGGAGGATGATGGGGAAGACAAAATGCTTCAAAGAAGGGGGAAGAAGCAGAGGAGAGAGATGAATGAAGACTAGGATGAAAAAGAGAAGGAGAAACCCAAGGGGCAGAGGAAGAAAAATGACGCTCAATAAACAAGGAGAATGTATATGTATTAAAAAAAGGAAGAATCAGTCAGCTGGACCTATCGTAAAATGAGATGACTGTGATGACACCAATAAAAACAAGGGGGAAATAAGTCATGCTGACTACAAGTATGATAATATTTTGGACAAGGATGATGATGTTGATGACATCAACCGATACGATGATGAAAAGGATGTAAGGGACATTGACAGTGGTGGAGGAAGATTGTATCGATTTTGACAGCTGCGTCCCCCCAAGATACTTTTGTTGACAATGACTAATGTGGCGGACCGCTGATGGGGAGCGCATATTTGCGTGTCATGTTAGTAAAAGCATAATCAAACATTTTTATGATGTTAACTGTGCCAGCCCACAGGAGTATAATGTGTGGGACTAGCGGGGGTGTTTTTAAGAAACGTAACGTGCAATCAATATGACAATTTTCGTAGTAGAGACAAATTTGATCCTTACTTTGAAAATACATGTTATTCTTGATAACCCCAAACCTCTTCCTGAGACTTGCCTGACATAGCAGCAACTAATACATGCAAACTGGTTTCTAAGAATTTTGGTTAGGTGATTACCAGCAGGTTCAAGGGATGTCAATTTATTGATGTCTGGATTTTAAGAATTAGCTTACATTTATCTTTCAAATCATAAGTAGAATTTGAATGCATCAGTAACTTCCCTTTTAAGGAGGAAATGATTTTGATATTAAAAAGAATGAAGGCACCACAGTACATTCTTTCTTACTGTTGCCTTTCAACCGGAGGGTTGCAGGTTCAAATTCCACCCATGCCGCTCATTTGCTTGCGCAAAAATATCACCCAGAAAACTGCTCTCTACCCAGGTGTCAGAACCGGGTAGGAGACAGCAACAAATGTTCTGATTATGTGTGCGATTATATGGCTGCATGATGCTTGGTTTGAATCGCCATTCAGTGATAGGGTAATAATAGTGGAGGCTATTTTTGCAGTTTTAGACATGATAATGTGCTTTATAAATCCAAAATGTTATTTTTATTCCAAAAAAAAAAATATAGTATTCAATTAAATATCATATTCCTAATATCTGACTATTCCTTAATTTTTGTTTTGTTTTCTCATATGCTTTTACTGTTCTTATAGGTCACTCATTGAAGATGGTTCTGATGCACTTGTTTGAGCAGTATGGTCTGACCAGACATTTTCGGCTGGACAGCTGTAAGCTTTTGAAGAGTTTTGGTAAGTAATGTCAAACTTTGCAGATTCATTTCTCGAGAAAATTAGAAATTCTTGGAGCAGTAATAGTAAACTTGGATAAAGAATCGCTGTGGAAAGATGATAAAGAAATAACTTTTTTGCTGGTATAATGAATTGGGCCCTGTCACGCCAAATATGGCGTGGCATTACATGGTATTTAAGGCGATATCTACTCTGTGATTGATCAATCATTGAACAGGGACGTGTTTCACCAAGATAAGAAAGACTTTACACCCGACTTTACGTTCGACTGGTACCTCTTCTTGTGCGTAATAATTCATAATAGTGTGCGTATTCAGCACAAGAATTGATACCAGTCGAACGTAAAGTTGTGCGTAACTTTAAAAACGACTTGGTGAAACACCTCCCTGGCCAATAATAAGCAAGATACTGCAGTAATACCGTGCAGTGATTGGCCTTAAGGATTCAGGTAGATACTATAAAAGATGTAAATTAGGAACCACTTTCCGGTTTAACAACCTATTTTCTATATTGAAAGTCAAATTGATAGAGAAATCTTAAAGGAAAGAATTATCTCATACATTGCTTCAAATTAAAAAACAGAGATAATGCCATGTATATGCATGTTATATTTTAATACCACATGGTTTATCCTGCGTTTGTTGCAGAGACAAAAGGGTAACTCCAATCATTACAATTTCAAACTTGTCGGCAGTATTTGAGTCAAATTCTGGGTGTAGTGCTTTGTTTGAAAAGAAATTATATGTAATTATTCATAAACATTTCTATATTGAATACCTGTCATGGGACTTGGGTGTATCTTAGCATTTACCAATAAATATATCTCATTTTGTTACAGAAATGTTAGAAGAAGCCTACTATAGCAAGAGCAAGAACCCCTACCACAATTCTATGCATGCAGCAGATGTTTGCCAGGCTATGCACTGCTATTTACAGGAAGACAAGGTAAGAATCCCACTCCTGACACCCTATAAGTTCCAGCAGAATTCTGCACAATTACTTTTAAAAAGTAAAAATTGAAGAAAAATTACGGAATGGGTGAAACAAAACTCTTCCAATTTCTGAGAACCATAAGTTGTATTTCCTTTGATATTTACACATTGATGATAATTTCACATGGTTATTGACCAGATATCATTGTCGTCATTAATTTCAGTCAGCATCTTGCTTCTTAGAAAGGGCAACCAACCGACAGCATTTCCATTAATATTTTCTGAAATATATCATTAAGTAGAATGTATGGTTAAGAGCTTAAGGTAGGTGGGGGATAATTGCTACAAAATACGACGTGTGGCGGTTGCTTTGCCTCCCTTAGGCCTATCTTTAAAAAAAAAGGTTTTTGGTTGCCCTCGACCGACCTTCTGACAATGACCCGACCTGATTTGTTTTCTTTTTATTCAAATACAAAGAAAGAACAGTATGATTACTTATAAAAATCTTGAATACAACCTGAAATGTAATTTTCACTCAGTGAAAACAAAGATAAAAAAGTGAACTACAAACTGAAAAGTCATTTTAAGATGATCTTTAAGCCTTTCGATCCCTTCTAAGTTTCATTTTCTGCTTGGAATGTGTTTGGGAAATGAATTTCGAAATAACTTTTTCTTTCCGACCAATGATATTCCATTTTTAAAGTCGTTCGTGGGCAACCAGACAATTTCTTGTTGGCCTTAATGAGAATACGGATCATTTGCAAACTAGAGATGGCTATATAACCCATCAAAGTCGCTTTGATGTTTTCCATTCCGTCTAATCCCGCCAAATCTGGGACATCCAATTTACGCTTTCGCCTGGAGATATTTTTCTGTGATATCTGGCTTGTATCTCTCCCTCCACATCTCCCTTTTGGCCACCTCACCTGGCGTGTTTTGCCGGTCTCCCCGCAACTCTGACATCGTCTTGTTTTCGTAACGAGAATCTATCTGGTGATTCACGGGCGGTGATTTGCGGGCACGTGGTCGACAAGAAACGACTTAGTCACATCCCAGATTGTGTTTTATCGCTGAGAGTTAACAGTCAACAAGGTTCTCCCTTTGCTCTTTGATGAAATCGTGGAAGGGGGTGAATCGGTCGGGGGAAGTAGGGTAACAGATATCCCAGCCTAAAAAATTGTATTCCTTTGGGCTCATTCTACACTGAGATCACATCTGTGATGTAAAGAGCAATGCATCGCTTGACAAGCATACAATCAAATTCCATGAAATTTGAAATACAATCTCAAAAAACTTTGAGATTAAATGTGTCTATACGTTTCTATTCAAGATTTTATATTTCTGTAAATTTCATGTATTATATAGTGTCTGCAGAGCTGCTGACCTGACTAATATGATTTTTCACTTAAAATACTTAAAATATGAACTTCAAGGACAAAATAGAATATTAAGTTCTTCTTTTAAGGGGATACAAAATCAGTGCTATCAGGGGGGGTAGGGACATGGGTGCAATAATTATGGAGAAGAGCATAGGAAACAAATGTATGGAGGAGGGAGGGGGTTTAAAAAAAAGGGGGTGCAGCGAGGGAGGGGTAGAAGAAAGGGGTTCAGAGGAGGATATTAGAAAAGAGGTCTATAGTAGGGGATAAGGAATAGGATGTGGAGCATTGGGGAGGGAGAGCGCAAGGAAAAGGGGCACATAGGAAAGGGGCACAGTAGAATAGGGAAAATGCAAGAAAAGTAATTAAACTTGCTCTGAATCATTCCTGTTCGAATTTGCTTTAACCATTTTTCAACTGAACCCCTCGAAACCGCCCTCCTATTACTCACTGAACCGCTCGAAAGTGCCCATCATTTTGTAACCAGGAAATAAGAAAAAATCATTAAACTTGCTCTGAAACTATTCATGTTTTAATTTGGTTAAACCCTTTTACAACTGAACCACTCTGAAAGTGCCCCTCCTATTAGTCACCGAAACTGCCCGAAACTGCCCATCATTTTCAACGCGAATATGAAACCATGATAACCATTCTCTTGAGGCTATGAATGATAAATTTGGATGTGTGTGCAATCCCTGCCATGTTAAGAAAATAATCCTACCGAGGAAACTTTGAACATGTTCAAAATTATTTCATACAAAAATGTATCTTCCATAAAAATGTAAGACAGGTAGCAATAATACCTTTAGAGTGAGTAATAGGAATTTTCTATCACAATTTCCCGTTCGTAATGGGCCAAGTAACATATTGATTTCTTTTTCTTATTTTCTCTACAGCTGCGGGAAGCCCTGACACCAATCGAGATCATGGGGGCGCTGTTGGGGTCGGCCATGCATGACCTTGATCATCCTGGTGTCAATCAAAAGTACCTCATTAACTCAAAGCATCATCTAGCTGAACTCTATCAGGTAAGATCATTATAACCACCATTTTTATCATCATCATCATCATTACCATCGTCACCACCTTCATCACCAATACCACTATCATCATATTCTCCATCACCATCATCATCATCACCATCATCATCATCACAATCATCATCACCACCTTCATCACCAATACCACTATCATCATATTCTCCATCACCATCATCATCATCATCATCATCACCATTATCATCATCATCATCATCATCATCATCATCATCATCACAGTCATCATCCTCCTCATCAACATCATCATCATCATCATCACCACCATCATCATCATCAACACCAATATTGATAATAAAGAAAATATTTTCTGGTTATTAAATTTATCCTGGGCACTCCAATAAGAAAAAATCAGCACCTTCTTTCAGATAACTCCAAACCTGGGAGGTGTTTCACCAAGATAAGAAAGACTTTAAGAACGACTTTTAGATCGACTGGTATCCCTTCTTGTGCGTAATAATTCATAATGTACGCGCATTCAGCACAAGAATTGATACTGGTCAGTCGATCTTAAAATTGTGCAAACTTTATGAACAACTTGGTGAAACACTGCCCAGGAAATCATAATACATTTTATTTTGCTGTTCATATTGGTCTGAAATTCTGCTATTCATGTAATGACCACTGTTATTGAGAACTGTACATGTTATTTTCCTGTGTGAAAGCATGATGTGAAACCATTCACAACATGCATAAAGACATTTTTATTTTCAAATGCTTACAGAATCGGTGAAAATTAGTATACCATTAGGAACTTTCCATTTACAGTACAGTCATTACGTCTTTCCGTCTCTTTCTCTTTTCTCTCACAGAATTCATCAGTTCTCGAGAACCACCACTGGCGGGTAGGAATCTCGGTCCTCACAGAAACGGGTCTCCTCGATCATTTACCCCCAGAGCAATGGTAAGCCATCTCTCATTGGCTGTCTGTTATGAGGATCCTCATTTTGAGCCAATCACAGCCGATGTTAGATTTTTAGAGAAATACGTATCATGGCATCAGAATACATATACAGTGGAAACTCAGTATAACAAGGTGCTTTGGACCATAAAAAAATACCTTGTTATAGGAGTAATCTCTTTATAGCAGAGTTAAAAAAACAAAAAGATATTAAGAGCTGGGACCAGATTCTCTACTCTTTATATCAGATATTTCTTTATATCTCTTTATACCACTGTCCACTTGGCCCGAGTCAATCTGTATGGACTGAAGAAATCGCATTCACTAACAGAAAATTCAAGTTACATGTACAAATGGGTAAAAACTCTGGAATGTAAAGAGAAGGGGACTTGTTAAGTTGCTGTGCTGCCCTCTATGGTTTCTGAACAGTCCTCTGTTGTTTTGCTTTGAGGAGGAAAGTGCCCTCCCTTAAATTGCTTTCTAGATGATGCCTTGATGAAATTGTATTTCGATGCCAGTCACAGTTCCAAGTTTTTTTAGGAAATGGTATGCTTTGTAAAACTTATTTGCCAAAAAATGCAAGTCACAAAGGCAGTCTTCATGAACTGTTTTCCCATTTTATTTTTCTCCCCCTCTAACTCTTCTTCTCATTTTTTTCTCTCCTTGTCTCTCATACTCTCAATTTTTCTGTGACTGTTTTACTTCTCTCTCTCTCTCCCTCTCATTTTCTCTCTCCTCTCCCTCTCATTGTTTCTCTCTATCTTTCTTTCTCTTGCTTCCCCTTGTCTTTTCTATACTGCTTTCTTATTTTCTTCTTGTCTCTGTGTATCTTTCACTCTCTATCTGTCTGTATGTATGTCTGTGTGTGTTTCTCTCTTTCTCTCTCTCTCTCTGTTCCCCCCCCCTCTCCCTCTCTCTCTCTCTTGCTGTCATCTTGTCAATCTCACTTCCTCTCTTTTATCTCCCATTGTCTCCATCTCGATCGGTTATTCTCTCTCTCGCTCTCTTTTCTATCGACACAGGAAAATGTTTGTGGATCATATACGATCGCTAATCCTGGCGACAGACATCGCCAGGCAGCAGGAGTTCCTTTCTGAATTCCAGGTGGGTAGATTACCGATGAGTATTTAAAGGGGAACCAACCCCTGACATTATCGTGCTCTCATTGAATGAAGAAATATCAGATGACTAAACTGAAAATTGGAGCGAAATCGGACAACTGGTTCAAAAGTTATGAGATTTCAAACTCACAGAGATAAGATGATCACTGCAGCTGACGGGGATATATGCGATCGGCAATATCGACAGAATCTGTGACATCATGTTGGACGTCAGACAAAGACGGAACTGGCCTGTATTTCACCAAGATGCTCATCAATTAAGTGCCAGTGTCAGTAGTTATGAAAGTCAATTCAATTCAATTCAATTCAAAATAACATTTATTTTTATCCTTCAACATCAAAAATAAATCAGTGTTGTACAGTGTAGCAATTTACAATTGTAATCAAATTATAGGGTAAGTAGAACATGAATCATTAAGGTACGTAAAAAAAAATTTAAGGAAAAGGACGCAGATCCAGAAGCAGAGCTTGTGTTGGATGTTATTTAATTATTTCTTAAAGTCATTCTTATTTTGCTGAAACACCACCCATTTCCATGAATCAAAGAAGTCCCAATATACAGACAAGAGACTGATGCACTGGTGAAGTGTTGATAATCCAGCTTTTGTTTTAATGTCACCGTATTTTTATGCCTGTTGGCAAACCACTGAAATTACAAAGAAAATCAAAATCTTTGATTGCGTGCTCTTGGCCCGACAGACTGAAATCATATCTTTAAATCACATGTTTCCACCATGAAGAAAGTATAAACAGGTTTTCCCAATTAATTCAGATACATAGAATGGTAGTAAGCCTTCATTGATATCAATATTTAGAAATTTGTTCAATTTTTGTCTGAAAGTTACTATTTTGTTCATCTTTTATTTTTATTTTTCAGCGGATGTTAGAGAGTAGTGATGTGTCGCTTAGGAGACATGATACTAGGAAATTTATTTTACAAGTAAGTTGCCATGACAACTGCCGATGATGATGGTGATGATGATGATGATGAGGATGATGAATAACGTCATTCTTGGTTTTTGCAGCGACGGTGGTGGTGGAGGTTATAATGATGGTGATGGTTGTGATGATGATGACGACGATGATGGTGCTGGTGATGATGATGATGAATAACGTTGTTGTTGGTTGTTGTTGTTGTTGTGATGGTGGTGGTGGTGGTGCTGATGACGGCGATGATGGGGATAATGGTTAATGATGATGATGATGATGATTAAAGATGAAGATGATGATGATGCTGGTGATGGTGAGGATGATGAGGAGGATGATGATG
>BQKZ01000987.1:0-28492 GCA_036244855.1 Temnopleurus reevesii
TGATTGGGTTATAAATAACATACAATTACAATTTGCCAATGGCATGTTCATGAGATAATGGCAACTAGGATCAGTTTGTTTTCACATGATTCAATTAGCCTTGTCTGCAGGTTTCGTGTTCAGCTCATGTCCGTGCTCTATCAATATCCGCACATAGGTAAACATTGCAATACAAACAATACTCATTATTTAGCAAATATCAAATTTGCTAGCATGGCCAAATGGTCTACAGTATACTACTCAGATTGCTGAAGTCAGTGACACACAGGATTGTAACATTTTATTTTTATAACGCAACAGAATTGTGGTGCCACAAGGAAGTTCCGTTACACCTCTCTAGTAGGCAGGTTTACTGAAAGATTCAAATTTAAGCACATTTCATGCCCACAAACGTAGTTACTTGGTATTCTTTATACCAGTTTGTAACAATGGAAATACACTACTTGAAATCAAGTTTGCATACATTAGCTGTTGCTAAGTCAGACAAGCTTTGGGTTGCCAAGAACAACCTTTGAGCATTGGGAATGCATAAAAGCTGCATCTACTTGTAAACCAACCTAAAATCTGATTCCCGTAACATGCACTTGCTTGCTACCATTTGCGTTCAAAATAGTAGTGACGGCAATAACTGTCAATCAAACTACATCCAACAAAATGTTCTGTGCAGGATATAAGAAAGAGTTGATATATCAGGCCCTGCAAATCTGTACCAGAAGACAAATCAGCAAAGCTAGTATAAAATCTGAATTTCTTCCCAACAAAGAATATTCATGTTTTCATAATGTGGTACATTATCTTGACACCCTCTTGTTAATATGAATCTAAGCCACTTTAATCTTTATCTGGAACTCAGTACTTTATCCAAATTACTTAATCTAAGAAACCAATAGCTTCTCGGAAAATCACTTTCTTAACTGCTATTCAGTACATGAAATAAAGCTAGTGGGTCTACATGCAGCTCATCATTTAATGATGAACTCAATTGAGATTCTTTTCATTTGAAAGCCTCTCTTTGTAAAACTCAATCAAATCAGTGCTCGATATGCTCTTTGTCAATTAATTTAATCGTCTGCATCGGCCAACCTCAGAGTTCATCAACACTGATCATACCTCTGAAGAAAGGATTCAGAGGAAAAATCGTGGGGAAATGGAGAAAGGAACTTCAAGCTTCAGCAAACTCCTTTACCTTGTTCTTGGGTATCATATTGTTTAGTACCTCATCAATAAAGCTTGCAGATTCAATAGTGTAGAATAGGTTTCAAAAGGGCATAAGGACCGTTGGCATTGTTATGGAATAAAACTTGAGCCACTGACAATAAACTTTTGTCTTCGGGAAGTATTGTGTAATGGCCTTTCATATAGAGAAATGGGATGAAAAAACAAAAATAAAAAAGAAAGGGGATAAAAAAAAAAAATTGGGTATGTGTAAACAAGCCATAACATGTTGATCCCGTTTTATAATGGGAGGAGCATAAAATGAATCACTTTATATTAACCAGATAAAATCTAGAAGGACATAACTTGTTTTAATTAAAGTTGTAGGTTATAGTCCTTCTACTCCTAATTGTATCATTGTGGAATATAACAATGCACCAAACCAAAAGCTGCCAGATTAAATATTAAAAAAGATTTCCAACCTCCTTCCTTATTCCTCTTCATTGAATATTCATATAATAATAAGAACCATAGAGGTTACAAATTTTTACAAAAATGTAAAAATTTCTCTTACCTGTTGAAGATTGAATACAATTGAAAAGATGATCAGGTAAACCGGGTGTTGAACATGTATGAAAAGAAAGAGAAAAAAGAGAAGAATTTGTGTTAATCATCCAACAAACTTTATATTGCGTGTTCTCAAAATGTGTAATACATTCAATATATTGGAATAAAATAAATTTCACAATTACATACAAAAGCTAAAATAGACATCAATCATATCATGTACAATGATGAAGAACTTTTACCATAGCTAAACAAAATAAAAGCAATGAAATCACACATTCAGTGAAAGTGAAAAACAATTTGCCCCTTTAAGATCAGAGATATTTTCATTATAAACAGTGTGACATTAAATGGATATATGTCAGGCAGACTAAAATAACAAACTCGCCCTTCTGCTTCGCCCCCACTGAGACATGTACCACCCTTTCCACTCAAATACGACACAAGCTCGGAAAATAAGTAGGCTAGCTCAATTTGAGGTGGCTTACGAGTGTGTTTTGTGACACAACATCAATCAAGAGGAAAGCAAAAGTATTTTTCATATTAATCAAAGTTAGAGGATTTAACCTCCATAAAGAGGGCAATCGTGTCAACGTCTTTGTTTCCATTATTTGGCCTTGCCACCTACATCTTTCAGGTCTTTGAATTCTAAGCCTGCATTAGTATACAACTTTCATAACGTACTTGTAGTCAAATATTATACTTGATTACACATTCATATATATTCATATACACAATTAAGAATGTTCCGTTACTTATTATGAATAGTGTAGGCCCTACTTGATTAGGGGGAATATGGTAGGAGATGTATAATTGTCTTTAAAAGATATTGAATAGGTTTGAACAGGAGTCGTTCAGTTATTTTGTTCACTTAATTCATCATTCATTTTCATAGTGCATTCTAATGCTGAGACCCCAGTCACATAGAAGCCTGGAAGCAACAAGATCGAACATGACTCTTTGCTCAGTTCACAGTTAGCTGCCTCAGAACAAAAGTCATGTAGAATCAAGTTCAGTTAGGGCTTCTATGTGACTGGGGCATATAACTGGTATAAGCTCCTTCTTAACATCTTTTTTTCCTCCTGTTTGAAACCAGTAGATGAGATGCCACCTCCGTGGGTGTGCAAGCACCCACTTGAGAGGGACATCAAATCAGTGTTTAAAGTCAACAGGACAAGGTATCTGTAGAGCATCAGAACACGCATTACTGTCAAGTGGATGGACACCCTGGCACCTAGTCCAGTTGAGGATTCTGTGTTCTGATTGCACCCATCTCTGCATATTCTCTTGCCCTGAACACACAGGGGCTGTCTAGAACCCAACCACAGAGTCCTTACATAATCCTCTGATCACGCCTCTGGCAGTCCCTGTGTGTTCAGTGCGAGAGAATATGCAGAGGTGGGTGCTAGACAGAACACAGAGTCCTCAACTGATCTATGTGGCACCAGTCTACAACCATCGCAACACTTTATTGGATTACTCCCTTAACCCATTATATTCCAGCTGGTGCCTTAGTCACGACCCCTAAATCATAAATATATGTATATTTTTGGAGCGGTATTATGATAGGTATCACCATGGGTGTGTATTGAAACTAGTACAAGAATGGTAGGTAATCTTGAAACTGATGACTTATCTATCAAACCCAGAAGAATATGTGTTTGCTGTAAGTTAGTAATCTAATCATCCATAGGCCTATATGTCAAAGTTATGAAATTATCAAATTATGAAATGTTGAGACCTCAACATCTAGAATCTGTGGATTCCTATTCATTCTGTATCAGAGAAAGCAAAATCATGATCTAAAAATGGATAAATACTCACAAATGTATTTCATGTTTCCCAAGTCCAGCCTTGCAATTAGGCTTTACTTTGAAACAAGAAAAGATATTTCCCTCGATAAATGTCAGTTCATCAATTGAGATAAAGGGGTCAAATATCTGCATTGCATCAGTCATGAAAATTTTGTTTGGATATCAATCTTGATCATCTTCCCTGAAGTCACCTTAGTCCTAAATTATTCAGTATAAAACCAAAGGATTTTTAACACAATCATAACAACCAATTTTCGTTACATGTGTAGCTCTTGCAACGGTTCATCGGATGAAAGGATCGCATCTCTGGATTTCATCAGCAGAGAACAGTTTTGTTTGGATATCATCCTCGATTTGTCTTTCCTGACCTCTCGCCAGTGAAGGCCTTTCACGGATGATGCTGTCCCATATAAAGGCCACACACAAGGGCTGTTTGTGCAAGGATCATACCACATGTCTCAATTAGCTAATAGATGTGTTTAGATTATCGAGATCCTGATCAAGATAAGGAGCTGGATGTGTAGAAGTAACATCCGCTCTAACCTTACGTTAGCTAGCTGTGATCACTGTTGAGTTCTTTGTCTATGGTCTTCAAGTTGGAATGTCTGAAACATTCTTTGAACTTCATAAGCTTTCTAAAGGCTAATCCAAAATATGATTGACATACTGTATAAGCCAGTTGCAGATAATTGTGAGTTTTCGGACCAGTTTGACATTTTAAGGTGTTGTTATTTTGCATGCATATGACTAAGCATCATACTGGGTGGAAATTCTCCAGAGGCTAGGACCGTGAAATTCACGAAAATAAAAACATTACGAAAATTTTACCTTATACAGTAGTTTTTTTTCATGGCATTTCATTAGAATTATGTGCCAGGTCCTTGATAAAAAATAATCGTGAAAAATACATTCATCATTATAATCTAGAAATTATGTTCAATTCAGTTATTCAAGAAAGCATGCTCTTAAAAGTATGGATATGAAGGTGAAGTTTGCTCTTTTTGGCACCATAAAAAGAGTCTGTTTATGCATTCTCAAAATGTATTTCCAAAAGTGATTTCATACAAAGTGTAGGCGTATATCTTTATTCAGCTTTGGCGCATCTGTGACTGGTAGTTGAGACTAATATCATAACAAACAGAGAGGTTAAAGGTCATATGAGTGGCCATCAAGGGAGGGGGTTTTAGATGAAGGCCACACATAGAGTGTTTGGGGGAGGTGTAATCAGGCATGGTGGTTAGGTAATCCTGTGTGTAGTTCATCTAAGGACAGCTCTGTGTTTATTATCTTTTCTTCAAGAACACATACCAATCCAGGGGTTAAAGGTCATTGAGTGGACATAAAGGAAGGGGGCTTCTAAGGTGAAGGCAACGCATTGAGTATTTGGGTGAGGTGTGGCTGTTAGGTAATCCAGAGTGTAGTTCATCTAGGGACAGCTCTGTGTTTATTATCTTTCCTTCAAGAACACATACCAATCCAGGGGGTAGAGGTCATATGAGTGGCCATCCAGAGAGGGGGATTATAAGGTGAAGGCCACAAAAGTGTTTTGGGATATCTGGCATGGTGATTAGGTAATCATTCACAATACAGGTCATCTGGAGACAGGTATGTCATCTGAGAAGGTTTCCAAACAGAGGAGTAATATTCTAATGTGAAGGCCACACAATGGTTATGGTTGTGTAATGTAACAGATAACTTTTTTCAAGGGATTCATTCTGGTACTTTTTGGTATAACTAAGTGTATATCTGGCACCCATTCCGCCCCCCCCCCCAAAAAAAAAAAAGACAGAGAAAACTCATTGACAGAATCATGTAAAGGGAATTTTCTGGTGAAGAGCAGAAGAGCACAAACTGTTGTGTTTGAAGAGAAAGACTAAGGCATAGTGAATTTGCAAACTTTCACCATGAGATAATTTCAGATTTGGTAACTCCAAATTCCTCCATAAGTAAGGGGACTGCTGAGCATTTGAAGAGAGATTGAACAAAATTCCTTTGGAACAACAAAACTGCATTAAAACTGAATGTATGTAAACAATGACACATGTCCAGGGACAATCAATACTAGTCTTGTATTCTTGTGAAAGGCACAATGCCTTATCATTACGTTAATCAAACCAAATCACTTCCCTTTTCTCCGTTTTTGCTCATATTTTTATCAAAGTACACATCATTTGTTTGTCTGACAACACGATGAGCTACCCTTGATCGGTGAATTCAACTTTATGAATAGCATTATTTAACACCACAGGTGCCCTCTCATGTCTTCCACGTTCGGCAAACACCTTTTCCTTAGATCTTTGTCACCTTTCCATGAATAGGATGAGGTCACATTGTAACTAGAGGTGAGAGGAGTGTAGGGGGGTACAGTATACACCCCCTTTTTCACGCTTATAGATCTGTGGCTCCCTCTCATAAAAAAGAAATGGTCTTGCTGATACCCGACGGGTAATGGGGTGTCCAAGGGGTACAGTGGCCACCCCCTTTTTCACGCAATAGATCTCAGGCCCCATCTCATGAATGGGGAGGGGTTCTTATTGGTAGTAGACAGGGTGAGAGGGTGCAAAAGGGGTACACTACCCCTCCCTTCATGTCATCTCCGTCTTCTTCATTGAAATTGGAGGACAATTTCCTATGAGCACTAATTGTATGCGGCAATCTTCCATCTCACCTACATTTGCCTACCCACCTAAGATTAACATTCTGCTAGGATCGAAAGCCAAAGCTCTTTTTTTACTCCACTTGACATGAGAGTGTTTATGTATTTTCAAATGTAATATAGACAGGACCTGAACAATCTACTTGTATGTGCTCCGTCTCAGAAAACCTCTACTTATGTAGTCCACCCACATATACTTAGACTATAAAAAGTCAAGCTTATTTTGATTTCTATCAAAATCAAATTCAATATTCCGTAGACCAAATGGTGCGATCTCAAGTTATTCATATCAGTTAATGATGAAATTTTAAGAGGGAAATAAGATGGATGTCTGGGTATGTCTTCAAAAGTCATAGATCAACACTTCAAACCACAGGAAGGAAATACAGCACTTCTTTGCAATTCAAACATTTGAAGATCTCCACAATGAAAGGCCAGGTCAAAACATAAAGCTAGTACGGTTTGAGAGAGAAAGAGAGAGCGGGAAAGAGAAATATAGGATAGAAGGAAAATGCATTGAACAATTTCAAACATGCATTATACAGGGGCAGTTTGGCAGGCTTTGAGAAGTTCATTGATGAGTGTTTATACACTGAAGAATAGCACAAAGCTTGATGTTTACAGAGCCACTTTGTGAGTTGGGCCCAGGTCCTCAGTGTGGGTTTCTCCTCACAAAGGAACGGGTTTCCACAACCCAGTGGTGATGCGTTATTAGCCTAGCCTTGAACTTGTTCCATACAACTTATGTCCATTGGTTGCAGGAATAGTAAATAATCATTAGGAAAGTCATCTTACCTACTATCCGAATAATACAAATGTAAATTGGAAAAAGAATGTTGTGTTTTGATATTTACCCAGATTCTAACAAGGATTATTTCAAATCCCAGCATCCACGAGACTGATATCTCACTATTGCGAAACAATTATACTATATTTTCAGACATTTGAAAGGAAAATAATGAACATTAACTTTTCTTTGTTCTGCATATTCATATGCTGCATATTCATATGCAAAATAGAATGCTTATATCTTCTCTATTTGGTGATTTTTCTTCTAGAACACATTTTAATTTCCTGGTCCTTCTTGATAGCCAAACAGGTAATCAAGAATTTCCAGCTTTCAAATGAAGAAACTAAAAAAAATGTAAGCATACCATACATAATGCATTTAAGTGAATAAGCATTTACATTCCTAATCACACTGTTGGCTTAATAATAAATCCATTTCCTCCATGATGTGAGCCTATAAATGAGCCCAAATGGAGAAAAAATGCAAACTCTGAGAGGCAACCAAATTACCTCCACAAATCCCCAACCGCCATTCTTGCCCAACGGCTCGCGATCAAAAGTGAGCTTTCCATCACAATAATGAATGCCCACTGCGGGACGATCGGGTAAGGTAATGCACCTAAATGAACTGAATGGATTAGACGGGAGCACAGGGGCCCACATGAATGCCTATACCTGGGACTGTGCTGAATCTATGCCTCGCCCACGCAGAGCGTTATGATGCGCAATCAGGCATCAGGTATGCAAGAATGATGTGATCAACTCAATGAGATTTTTCAGAAGGAAAATGAAATTGTGATCCAATTTTGCTTGGTTAAAAGCAGAAGGGTGTAAATCTATGTCCATGTTTTCTGATTTAAAACCTTCTTGCTCTCAATAGAGTTGATGTTCAAGAGAGGAGAATGAATCACCAGATTCCCTCTTATGAGTTTCAAAATATTCAATCTCATGCAAAACAGAAGTGACCAAAAGCTAAAAATGGCTTTTTGGTACAACAGAAGTTCTCACTGACATTCCATTTTCATCACTGATAGAAAATAAATATTGAACTGTTGCCTATTAATCCCTGATGAAAATTCTTTTCACAAAATGGAATATTAATATTACGCTACTAGATACCATCATCGGTAACGCTTCTTTATTTTTCTTTCAAACCCTACATTCTTGAGAAAGATTCTTGAAGAGAGACAGAGCAAGGAAGACAAGCATGAAATGCATGGAATCGATGGCAGGGTGAGTATCATTCCAATGATGTGTAAAAGATGTTTATATCAGCTCGCATACACACGACTGCGCATTTAGACTCCTCTCATTTATCCAACCTTGCACCAGTGCATTATACAGAGACACCAAACTTCCGTATAAAATGCAGGAGGATACTCTAGAAATTACAATGTGAATCACCAAACAGCTGGACAAAATATTTTCTCATGAGACAATCTGTATCGTTATGATGAATATAATGATTGTAATTTATTCCGGAATCAAGACAATTTCAGTGTAAGATAAAAAAAAAATAAATAAAAAGATACACGAATTAGGCATACAAGAAATAATTAAGAGCTACAGTTGCTTGGGAGGGTTGCCAAGACGTAATGTCATTGATGACAAAATATTTGGTTCAGCAGTTTGGTGACTCCTATTATAATGTTGATTCTCATACATATTCTGGAAGGTTTGCATGATTTGGACCCGACTTGATTTGCCTAATGGTAACATACCCTTCTATTCTACAGGGATGTTTGCCCAGCAAATAGCGGACTGAGGTCATTTCCCAACACACTCCATCCCAGCGAAGATGGACCAATGACCAGTGTTGACTGGCTAATAATTAATGTAAAGTCTATAGGATTGAGCGGAGAAGGAGAGAAATAAAAGATTAGGAAGATGGAAGGGAGAGGGATAGGATGAGGAAAAGAAAGACAAAATTTAGGAAAGATTCCGATAAGAATCTTCTATTTGAGAACCTTGAAATGAGGTCTTGATATTCATGAAAAATCTTCATTCAAAGCGGGTGCTAATGATAATGATAATTATGTGTATCATCACGAAATCACTGCCTTCTTGAAAATTGGATAATTATCACTCTTCATCATTCTTATCATTCCCTTCACAACCTTCACCCCAGAAATCATTATTATATAAAAGTCCATATAAAGATGAACATTTGACACTAACTTCAGCATCCTAACAAATTCCATCTCTTCATAAATCCTATAATCCAAAAGCATGGAGGATGCAGCATCTGTGACATAATTTCCTATCAATTCTATAACATTCATGTCAAATGACTGAATTAACCAATATCCCAATGAACTTGGTTTGGGGGAACCCATGAATAAATGAGTTTTGATGCCTCAGAAAACATCCAATCTAGCATCCAAGATGTCCACCAAGTAGCCCGTGTACAGACGCCAACCAAGCTATGCAGTCGTACCTAGTGCAATGATGGCCCGCATGGTCATAAAAAGCCCGCTTGGAAATGGGATGGGGGTAAATGTTGATTTAAACCCTGAATTACACCAAGCTGAATTCAAATAAAGCGATCCAACCCCTCGCTCTCCCTCTCTCACTCGAATACTAGAACATTTTTATTTGAAAGGGCTTTAAAAAACCGAACTCAGGCCAGCGCGAGATTTACCCTCCTAAAAAAAGGAGAAAACAACGACAGCACACCTTTTTAAACGGGCTTTTATCAGCAAAAATTTGGGTCAGAGCTACAATGCTTCAAAGGACGCATACAGCCTGTAGCTAAATATTAGCAGCCTGATTCTCTGTTTGGTAGGCCTACCAAAGAGAGTACAGCTCCAAGATTCAAAGAGTAAATTTACATTTTGGCAAGGCATCAAACGAGCCTCTGTATAATGCACTGAGTACCTGGAAGAAGAAATAGCTGTAAGCACAAATGTACCAGGGTTGGTTCATAAAGCTGTTCGCAGATCTACATGTACGCACAACCCTACGAAAACCAGTAACCCTTTTCTCAAGTGCGATTCACAACAGGAGAAATCAAGCGCAAGAATGGGTGACCAATCATTCGTAGAGTTGTGTGTATTTCTATGAACAGCTATATGAAACACAACCTTGCATGCTTAGAAATATTAAATCCTACCAGAGCATACCAGCAAAGTTGGTGAATTATTCCATTCATGACAATAAAAATAACTATAGTTGTCAATTTTTCCACTGACACTATCAAACAACTTCTCTCATTATACCAAATCTTGGACTTCAAGTCGTCATCTAAAAACTTAAAACTTGCGGTTAAAGACAAAGAATATTCATTCTTATTTTGCGTATCCAAGCCATTCTGAAACGCCCGTGTAACAAGATCCTCTTCGCCTGCTGCCAAACTTCTTCTTACTTGCGATTCCTGGTTTCCCCAACAAAGAACGCCTCATATCTCATGAATTATGCAAAATCTGCTCAAGATAGAACTCGCGAGGCTCTGGTATAATGAAATTAAAAGTCACTTTGTAGCAAAATTAGGAATATGGATTGCAGAGAAAATACTCACTGCCTTTCTGGAATGACAAGTTATATAGGATAATCCTTATCTAAAGGGTTTACATTTTGAATACATACAATAAATGAATACAAATCATCTTTATCAAAGTTTGACATTATTATTGCATACATTGTCTGCCCTGTTTAATGTACTAATTCTTTGATTCTAAAGTTTGCTGATGAAAAGGGGAAATATAAAGGATTTAGAAGTATAATTAGTTTGCATGTTGATTTGTTTGAATATCTGTACCTTTCAATTTTACCTCTTTGATTGACAAGCTAATTATCTTTCAAGCAATTACTTAGTCTGCAAGATAAAATGTTGGACGACTATAAAAGCACAGACAATACGCTTGAGAAAATAAATTCATTATTCCATATCATCTAGAAGATAATAATCTTTTTAATCTTCCTTGTACAAAGGTTACTGGGCATAGGTTTATGTTGAAAGCAGTATGTTATCGCAGTATGTGCTCCACTAATTGCTATTAATTCCCAAAGATATTTTAATCTTATGGAATTATCCATGAAGCCAATGGATTTATCAAAAGAGCACACAGCATCTATCAACAAACATTTTTTTCAAAGACGAGTTTAAACCCTAGGGCATGCTGAATGCTCTCTAAGAATTTGTTTCTGAAAATGTTTGAACAACATGAAGAAAAAGGCTATTCGCCAAAAGTACGGTTCTCCCATGGTCTGTACAGTTTTTAAATCATGTCGGACTATACAGTGTATGACAATTGTGTACTCTCAATAATTGTGTATTCTCATTCCATTTTCTAAATAATTTGTATGGATTTCAGAATAAATGTTTGAAGTATGTATTCTTTCTGATATTTCTTTTCTTTCATAGTAAACTGCATAGTGATATATAAACTTTGTGCTGATGTCGTATACGATAGGGTCAGTGAAGCTATTTTCGGCTTCCCAGAATGACCCGTACAAAGATCACGAAGTCTTGATAATGTGTCTGGTATTCCATGGCGGACCAGCGTTGGGTTACTGGAGCAAGATATAGATCGCACTAATGAGACTGTTGACAGCTTGAAATTACACCTTTATTGGGTCAACACTGATAAGTGTTAGCACTATTAAAGATTAGCCCTCTCTTTGTTTCAGGGCAATGGGGTATTCAAGTGAAGAATGTTTATCACATTTTATATTATTCTAAGATATTCTATGAATAATCTCCATTAATATCTCCTTTAGAAGATATATTCTTTGAAAAATTTTGAAAAAGAGAAAGAAAATTGAACAGTGAATTTGTATCTTTTAAAAAAATGGAATTTATTTTGCTGCAACTTCATGAAACAACAGAGCTAGAGTGAGTACATGCAGATAGCATTTATAAAACAATTTTGAGATAAAGAAATACATTTCAAATGTAAATCCCTTTTTTACCCTTTTGTTGTGTACTTCATTGATTCCCTCTTTTACCGATCAAATTAGAGCACATAAAATTTGCCAATTACAATTGTACAATTTGGAGATGAAATGAGCAAACTTGTGTCAAAATAAATTAACATACAGTGGCACTCATTGCATGCATTAAAACATGTTCAACTGATAAAAGCGAGGGAAAATAAAGCAAGAATAGGGAGGAGAATCACCCATTATGGAATCCTGATCAATGAAATGTGGTCGATGTTATCGCTTAATCTCGTTCCTCTTACGTCTAGCCCACTCCATCCCTTTCAACCGGTCCTGGCCCAAACACAAAGCAGGACCGGACCTCAAAAGACCACCACAGCCGAGTGACCGCTGATGACCCATCCCCTGCCATTGTTAGTATCCCCCCTAATTTTTATTCTCCATGGACCGTATCCATGTCTTACATCGTTCCTTGGATGAGGTCATCTACTCTTTATCAAAAAGACATCTTGATTTGTCGCGGATATATCAATCCTATTACGGTGTTTTGTCCATGAATTCCCAAATGTCAGATTTTACATCAAGTAAAGTTGTAATCTGACATTTCTTAGAAGCAAAATTAGGCATTTTAAACAGTTTATCGCAGGGGAGGGTTAAGGATTTACAGAAAATTAAATTGTGATGAAGCTTATGTGGAGTTGATAGAAATTAGAAATTGAAATGCAGTTTCTTTTATTGAGTGAACATTTACTGAATCAGGGTTTGTTAGAATACAGACCCACTTCAAGTTTCAAATTTGGATTGTTATGAAGTAAAATAGGTCGGCTTCTGGTTACCTTCAGGCTCCCCTAAAATTCTGTGCAAAATGATCTTTTTCTAAAAATCTTATTTGGCATTGAAAGACTATTTATATGGTGTCCTACGTAGAACTAGAGACTTGTGCAAGAAGAAAAAAAATCATAATCCCCACCTTACACATCCCTCACTCTTCTCCCAATTGTTTGGTATTGTTAGGCATTGTGCAAAGTCCTCATTGTGTGCCATGGTGATCTGAATAGGACATTCAGGGAACCCTAATAAGCAGTATTTGGTGTTTAGGAGGAAGGTCTGTATCATGAATGGGTTTACATGTTTATAAACCGCTTTCGTAGGGGATCATCACATGTCGTGACACATTCTAACACCATTCAGACATCTTGGTGTAACACTTTGATCAATAGCTGGTATTCATGGGCATGCAAAATATTGTAAAAGCAAATATTCTAGTGTACACTGTACATAAATTTTGGACATATTCACATATTGACAGGTTGTTATTTTCTTATTCTTGAAAGATCATTGTTAACACATCTATGGACATTATAATGAGTGAATATTTTAGCAACTTTTGGGTTTAGTAATTAGTCTGTACTTTGATTCATTTGTGTATGTTTTCATCTACTTTCAGCATCACCGAAATTAAACAAATGTCATTGAAGGGAATATAAAGAACTTTTCAATAAATCACTAAAAAAACAAGGGGAAAGGTCTCAAAAGATACATGTAAATTAAATATGATTTCTTTGAAATAGCACATTTCTCCTTTTGAATAAATGAAGAAGTCAGCTTGAGTAGTTCATTTCCATTCTCAATACATGTCATCGTGCCAGATTTGCTTGCTCCAATTTCCAAAATGCACATATTCCAGCTCGTCACCTCCGAGATGAAACCCTGGCGCTGCGAGCAGATAAAATGACATGGAGTGCATCAAAGATTCACCGAGATGATCATGAATATTTTGAGAAGGTTCCCCTGAATGATGGAGCAGAAGTCGGGTCATCCGTGTAAAAGGCAAATAGTCCCATCTTCCCCCGAGGAGGGTGTTTTTCTGTCCTACATGTACACTACGTGCAAGACACCTGAGCTCGACCTGCTTGCGCTTAACCCTTTCGTACTCGACCAGCCAAGGCTATTTCACATGAGGAAAGACGGAAATGCTTTTTAGCAGAAAATTTCAAAACGCATTCAAGGAGAGGACATATTGGCTTTGATAGGTTTCATGATAGGTTTCGTGAGACCTCTAAGAAATTTCCCTTCAATTCACTTGAAAAATGATAACTTCACTATATCAGAGGTAATTTTATCAACTCATTTTCATTTGAGCTTTCCTTAGATACAAAAGCCTAAACAAATCACAATATGTTATATAAATTGTATTGGACCAATCTACCAATCTACCAATCTAAGTCAAGTTAACCTATATAACCAAGAACCCCCCCCCCCCAATTCTCTTCAAAAAGAAATTCCTTGTCACCTGGATATTGACTTACAAGACTTGCCTTCATTCTTTGAGGTTGCATTTCACCGCAATCCTCATCCAAAATGCAACGAAAAAAGCCATGCATTAAGGATGAGCATTTCGCTTTTTTCTAGCTGATTTCCGACTCTTACGTGGTGTCAGTCACAATCGATACAGGTACATGCAATTTTGTGAGAGTCTCTTTTTCGTTTGTCCTCTTGCGCTTTGTAAAAAGGGATTGAAATTGTCAGAGGTCAGTGAATAATTCATGATCATCACTTTTGATACGTATTCAGAGCCATTTTGATGAATAATGAAATTGACTTACATAGGGCACCTGCCTTTACCCAATAGATCAAGTAACGTGCTTCATATTTCACGGATAAGCAGAAACATATACAGAGCTACCAACATTTAACAGCAACAATCAGGGAGATTGTGGAAGAAATCCAGTAGATGTCTATAAAATGCACACAACCTAATGGCATCAATGTTTCCATAATCCAGGAGATTGCTCAAAAACATGCATTTATTGTGGCCCATTTCCAGGAGTCTCCTGCGGAATCCAGGAGACTTGGCAGCCCTGCATATACATTGGGCCGTTGAATGAAAACAATGTGAAAGCCAAATTTGAACATTTATTGAGATGTACAACATGACTATAGAATATCATTTCTATTTGTTGCTATATCAGGGGTAATTCTACTCATCAGTTACTAGGGAAGACAGAAGACTGATGAGATGGATTTTTTTAAATTTAAAGACACGTTGGATGACAAGCATCCCAAATCCTGAAGGGGCAAACGACCGTATATATGACAGGGAACGATTTAACAGAATGCCTGTGTTTGATGAAGAAAATAACACAAATTTTCATAACATTTGCTCTGGGCTTAATCCCTTCTACTTATTCATATTATCTAACAGCTCTACTGTCCATTTTCTTCCATCTTCTGGCATCGATCAACACAACAGCTCAATGCTATGGCTCGTTTCTCCTTTATGTATCACTGAACTTTGTTGACTGTTTAGTGACCCATATGCTAATGATTATTTACAGAGTGAGTAAAGGACATTGGGTAATGACAAAGGATGGGAGGGGGTTTTCAAGGAGAGATAACCCACGATTTGTTTCCCTGTTTTGAACTCAAGATGCAAATTGTCATGAAGAGTGTCTAGAGGAGAAGCAATTGTTCCACTACAAGCTAAAACTTTATCAGTGGTTTTATTTTTGCAAATTTCACAGTCTTGGCCTAAAGAAAATTTTCACTCTGTGTATACAACACTGTCAAAAATGTGAAAATATTTGAACTGTTCTAGAATCGCGAAAATATCTGTTCAATGAAATATTGAACACTCAAATTACCAATATTTTTCTTAATCCGGGCTTTCATTAAGATGGATTATATGTAGGCCTACCAGCATAATTTATTCAAGTAGTACAAACTGATGGAACCAAAGGTTTTCCATTTTCAAGAATTCCTTTACAGTGAATCTCTGAAAACTTTTATTTAAAAAAGAATGAAGCATTTTTTTTCATATCAAAAGCAAAAATTATGAAAATGGTAATTAGTCTATGTTTAGTCTGAGTTTTAACAAATACAAAACACCACGGCTTCACCAATAAAACCAAGTCTGAGTTGAATAGACTAGATTTGTGCCTTCTTTGCATAGGGATTAACACTTCCATACTGTGGCTCTCTGACAAACAAGCCAAGGGCTCATTTGCATGACAAAAGCTCATGTTTCCATGAAAGATTTAGAATAAGAATGATCGCTGAAGAGGATCCAATATAAAACCACAAGGTAAAACCCATGTGTACAACAAGCCCTCTACCTGTGCAATGGCTTCTCAGGCTATTGTTAAAATGCATGCACATGAACTCAAGCATGTAAACCACCAAACAAATCTGTATTCTTCCAAATTAAAAACAAGATTCTTAATCAACATCCTCAGATAAAAAAAAAAATGGGGTTCATAAGAAAATTTGGACGAAACAAATATTTGGAATGTAAACTTTCTCAAAGAAACATAACATCAGATCCATTTGCATAAATGGGCCTACTCTTTGTTTTCTAATAAAGGGGTCCATCATCACAATTTGTTATGCACCCGACCCAACACAACCGTATTAGCCCGCATCATCTCTCTCCTAAGCCCCTCCCCCCCCAAAAAAAAAAAAAAAANTCACTGAAATAAAGAAAGACCACAATTACAAAAAATGATTTAAGTCTTTTTCAGTAGAATCATGAATGAACATGTGAAATAAAATATGAAAAGTAATTTCCAGACACTTCGGGATTTTTTACTCTATTCTCAGTACAATTGTCTACATAAAATCTGTAAAAAAAAACTTATTCCAACCGACGGATGCAATTTTTTGAAACAGTCACTCTAGAACATCCAAAAAAATTCTCTTTCTTTTTTTTTTGGGGGGGGGGGGGGGGGTGGACTTAATATACACCATTCTCCATACTCTACCCATCGCCAAACTGGCACCAGAAGAGTCATCAGCAGACTTGCATGGCAATGAGTAAATGAGTTTTCTTCTCACACCAATGAGATTTGAATGAGCTTTTGAACGGGTGCAATCCATCCATCATGCCAGACAACTTTTCTTTTCAGTATTGAAACACTTCAGTGAAGAAAAGGAAACTAATGTCAAGCATGGAAGCTAAAAGAGATACAAGATTAATTCATTGGAATTTTATGATTCTACTAAGGAGATAGGAATAATGTGATGTTCGTAACTTTGCCAAGAGCAACATAAAAGTCTATTTTCCGTTGCTGATATCATTTTTTTTTTCAAATCTGTAACTGCAAGAATTTCTTTAAAAATGACCAACAATTCTCCTGGCATTAAAACATCAATTGATATTATTCAACATTTGAATGTATGAACTGTTTAGATCTACACATGATATTACATCAACTCCAAAATCATTATTCCCGCTAGGCCTACAGACACAACAAATTTGAAACCATACAAAATTTTTCAAATATACTCTAGCCAAATACAATATCATCCAGCAAAATTTAATAATAAAACCCCTCAATCATCAATTTCTATCAATATTAATGATATTGTGTTTATTTTGTCTGGATGTATTGACCATAATCTATTGCGGTATTGGGTAAGGTTTGCTGCGCACCTCACGCTGTCTTTGTACTAAACCGCATTTTATTCATCACAACTCCAGCTTCAAAACAACACAATTATGCATCCATAAAAATTACTGAAAAGATGAAAACAGTTAAAAAGTGAGTTTGTTATAACCTCCAACAAAGTACATATGAATAAATTCATAACTGCAACTGTTGCTATCCCCCCCTCCAATTTTTTATCCTTAAGGGAAATGTTGAGGTAGGTCAGGGTAATCATTCATATTGTATTCAGCCCAATCATAATTCGTAAAATATGAAAGGTGCATACATGTACCCCCATGGCACCTTCATCTCCCTGGTAGCCACCCCCTTGTGGGTTCCTGCAGACCCCCTTTTAAATTTAACCTCTTGTTCAAGTCCACGTGGGGTCAGTTGAACTTGTGATCCAGGTCATTATTTATGCGTTTGTCTGATGGGAAACAACGCCTGGTCCCATATATGTCTGAATCGATCCAATAAAAAGCTTATGATATGGTTGTAAACAAATTTCTAGAAGAATTAGATGTATCATACAAGAGCCAAATCCTTTGAAATTTTTGCCAACCATATTTTAATAATAATCCTCAACTGCCTTCCATCTCTTTCCTATGAATAAAAAATCTAATAAAAAATAGATTTTTCAGTAATGTTGGTCATCTGTAAACCAAAGTTTTACTTTTGTGAGCATATATTTGTCCAAAATACAACAGGTCCCAACATTTTATGAAACAAGTGGGCCAAGTGTTTGTTATAGTTATTTAAAAAAACGAGCAGAAAATCTGGGTTTAATTATTACTTAGTATATCAATAACTTTTGCTTTCCCATTTCCTACTTCAAAAAATTGCACAGACCTGCCAGATATGAAATGTCAAGTCACACACAAAAGAAATAACAATATTCAAGGCTTCATAAAAGAAACAAAAATTGAAATTGAAAGTTTACACGAAAAGCCCCAAGAGTCAATACTGATAAAAAGGGTAGATGGAAAGGGAAGATGGAAAGGAAAAATGAGCAAAAAATTGAATATTTGATGGAACACTGATCATCATGAAGAGTGAAAAGAGAAGCCCTTGAGGGGGTTATCTGCTGCCGATGCCCAAATCAACCTGACAAGACTGTCCTTTCCACGCCTTTCGCTTCATCCATTACAAGATTGGGCTGCGAGCAGCGCCACGGCGACAGCTGCTGCCATGGCAAACTAAGGAGAAGACGTTGCATGCGGATGTTTGATATTGGTGAGAGGGATGAGCAGACTACAAAGTGGGGTGGACATTAGGGGAGGTCAAAGGTTAGCTACTGGGATTGTACCACCTGATGATTGAGAGTTTTGTATCATGAAAGGATGAAAAAGGAGGTGAAGTTTTATCATTGCTTAATCACTCTTCAGCAATAACTAGTGAAATTCAAAGGAACTATTTGGATAGATTTAATTCATCCTTGTAATATGTGTTTAATAATACTGAAATAGTGGAATACTGAAGCCAATATTATGTGTACATAAATATTAGCGAATAACTGAATTTCAGACATAATTACAGGTCATTATTTTCCCGTTTTGAAAGATTATTGTACAATTTCCAACACAGTAGCCTCTATAAAAAATACTATATGTTTTGTCTTTCCATTCCTTGTACGTTGATCACAGGAATGTTCATGTTCTCTCCAACCAGCCTTCTTTCTCTTCCTCATATCCCAACAATTATTTTCTCATGATGTTCAAGTTAAAAATTATTGATTACATGTCATGTATGAAATCCGCTTTTTCACACTGTGACACTCTCATAATGCTATCTAGTCCATTCTACTAAAGCATTTAACCAGCTGCAAATCTGTACACCGATACCAGGGTCTAATGTATTGAATGTTCAGTTTGCCTGCAAGATATAACGAGGGCTGTTACATGAGATCATCATGGAGACAACTTCATCACCATCTCACTGAATAGTACATAGACTCGAACATAGATTATTGAGTGAACTCAATGAAACTATACCTGGGATGGTTTCGTGTAACTCATCCCTTGATCCAAGGCACCCATAGAGTGGTGTAATGTTTCACTCTGTTTTCATTCAACTTGATACGCTAAATGGTGGCTGGCCTGTTTTTCCGCCAGGATCAAAACAGAAGAGTTGGTTTCGTTCAAAAGGTATCGACCAAGCATGTTAGTGGCTCTTAAAAGTTCACTTACACCAGATAGATTATCCTTTCCTTCCTTCTGGCTTTTCTTTTTCTTTTCGCTGTCTCTTTTTTTTTTAATCCAACAGAGTATTAGAGTTTTATATGTTGGTTGAGTGTCCTTCTTGCTCCTAGTTTAATAAACAAATTTGTAAGGCTCCCCATTAAACAAATCATTTAAATCTTAACATTTAAATTTAAAAGATTTATTTTAAATTTAAAAGATTTATGAATTATTATTACTATCTTTTTACTCATTTCTTATGTATTTTGCTTCAGATGAAATACAATTCAATCTAGTGCATTGCCTGCTTGTTTCTTTCTTCTTATTTTTCCTTTCTGCTGTCTGAAATATAAAACAGAATGGTAGTCTCAACTCTTTATAATGTAATTTTTAAACTACTTTTAATCTGTCTGTCAGCAAGGCTACAGTACATAATGCTATGCAGGGGGTTCCGTGAGCTCTCATCCAAATCTTACATTATGAAAATGAACAAAAAGATACTGTGTAATCTTGACATTGGTAGAAACTTCTTTCAAAGGAAGCTCATTTTGTTTAAAATATCTCTTTCTGTCGTGATGAACCGTGCGTGCGAAGCATTTGTAGATATTTCAAAGTTTAGGTTAAAAGGAACATGATTTATGACCCAATGTCATAGACATGTGACCTTTTGTATGTCGTAGGTGGAGCGTTAAAAGGACTCAAAGTTTTGAATTTAAATGCTGCTTTCACAGTGCAAGGATACCTGTGGGAAAATCTACCAAACAAAAGATACATAAGTCAAGGGCGGTTTGTCAGACGAAATTTCAAAAATATATACACAATATAAATTTCAGCAGCAAAATTTGTTATGCATGATTAAGAAGTTCACCAAAACCCTGAAAAACATGATCATCATTTAAATTAAACTCAACTTTTCTTACAGATATAGGAAATGAATGATGAAATGATAAAATCCAATGCCATTTCACACGCTGTCATAGCACTTCATGGACTTGTAACAAATTGTTGTAAATCAAAATGAATTCTGCCACGCCAAACTTCCACTTTTTGATGTTTTTCATACTTTTGGCAATTAGATTTAGGTAATCAAACATCAATATTTCATAGTAACAGCATTTACAACAAAAAACCATTAAAAATGTGATTTGTGGGTGAAGTTATTTATACTGAATAAAAAATTCCCATTTATAAGAGGTATCTCTTTATGAGATATACACTGATAATACTATAGTGGGGAATCTATTCAGGCAATAATATAGCCGAACTAAAAAAGGTAAATGGTTGATTGTCAGGTAAGCCCTATAAAAACTGTTAATGCTTCATTTATATTCAGCGCATTTTACCCTAATCGCAACCCATTCCCTCACGTCACTCAGGTGTCAGTGAAAATGCTAATTCTCAAGCACTAAAGTACCGCTCTACCACCCTCGATTGCTTTAAACCTACATGTATCTATTCTACATGTCACAAGTATCTGCAGAAAGGGCTGTAATTCATTTATTTCCCATTCCGAAGGTTTATTAGAAAGATATATTTCCAGGTAATTGGGTTATAGGATGGGACGAAAACCACACGGCTTTGCGGTAAAGGTATTTTGATATTGAATATCAAATTTCGTTTGGCCAGAAAAGTACTTTCACACTCGGTAACATGCAAATGTCCATTGATATTACATTCATATGGGTGCATATTGATTCCGATATGGATGAAAAAATTTGTGGCTCTCCTAAAATAACAACAGGTTTGCAAATTTGGTGCAAAACAACACCTGTTTTATGTTCTGGTTGGTGTTGTTACAGTTTTTCTTAGAATTAAAAAAATTACATTTTTACCAACCTACCCTCAAATAAAATAAGGAATTTCTTTTTAATTGACTGTGCATAATGAGAACAGGTTTTTAGATTGATCAACTTGAAGGGAGAGGTTGCAATGAACTTTAAATTGCTATCGAGCTGACAAGCCGATAAAAGAAGATTGATCTCAAACACAAGAAAACACCTGCACTCTAGTCTTACAATATGTTTATCGAATTGTAGATGAAGGGGAACATTTATTTCCATCTCTGAAAACTGAACATTTTCAATTTCAAATCTACCTCTCAATCTTTAAAGGATACAAAAGAAACAGTGGCACTGAAATGTTTTCATTACACAAAGTGATTGCAGGCTGTTGTTTTCCAAAAATAACCAGCCACCCTGAAGGTTAATTTCCCCAAATCACTCTTGCTTCACTGTTACTAGAACCCTGCCTACATGTATCTAATATTCTGACGAACATTGACTTTGTCTCCATGGCTCCAAAAACATCATATAGAGATGCAATTGCAGTGATATGCGCGATATAAGCAATTTGTGTTATTATTATTATCATTATTATCATACTTTCCTCCCAAACATTTCATCCCTCCCTCGTCTTCATCGTTACCCCCCCCCCCAACCCTTTCCTTACTTCCTTCATCTTTTGCCTCCAAACATTATCCCACATCTCGCTCTCTACCTTCCTTAAAACAATTCCTCCAGCTCCAAGACACATCACTCAGCCGCATAAAATATTCCGTTGCGCTCAATTTTCATCTGCCTTACGATGCTTCCACGTACTCGACGACGAGGATGACAGCAAATCTACAATTCTAAGCGTAAGTAAGAATGCGTAAAGGTCATCCCTAGATGAGAGAGAAGCCAATTCAAGTATTTGCAATCATCCCCCACAGCCGGAGTTTTTCTATCCCAAATCGATGAGGTCCTCCTAAAAGGTTGAAACAAAAATATTGCCCTGGTGCAGGGTTTCCATCTTCAAGCCTATCAGTAAGAAATTTATAAACTGTTTTTTTTTTTCAAGGGTAGAGGTAGCCTACTAGAAATACAACTTTTCCATTCATGAAATATCTGTGCCATTTTACGCTAAATATACACTTTTTTTACTATAAATTAACAGAGAAGATTTTAATATAGCCATTGGTGTTATAGCGTTTACGCCTGAAACACATGGGAATACAATATATTGGCCAAGGAGAATATCCATACAGCTATCCAAACAATCTGAATTGTGAGATGCTAGATACTCATCATCTTAAATTCTGTCCTCGGGACAAAAATTATGTAAAGACTACCAGAGTGCCTTTCTAGGGTTGTGCCGATAGAGAGATATGATAATTTTTTTTCATCCGCTGAACGCTGCAAGATGAGAAGAAAGTTTTCAATCAGTGTTTTATTTTATGCAGTTTCCCACTTTCCATATTTCTGTATGGACAACTAATAAATTAAATTTGTGTTAGTGAAATCATAAGATCCTTGTGAGCTACATGTAGCTACATTTTGTTTTTGTTTCAGTCAACATTTATGCTATTTATATGCATTTACACAATCAATTGGTACACTTGAGGTATCTCATTCACATAACATGGAACCAATGTCATACTTCCAAGATAGTGCTTTAGCCATGCATCGGATAAAATTAAATTTGCGGTCTCTCCTCCCCTATTTTACACTTAGAAGTTGGTTTCTTGAAAAATTTTTCAAACTTATTTAGAGCAGGAGGAAGTGCAAGGGGGAAACTATGGACTACAACTGAGAACCAGTGGGATTCTCAACCAGCGTAACATGGCCAAGAGATGAATCATAACTCCAGGCGTCATTAACCATCTCATGTCAGTCCTCACAGAGAAAACAAATATTTCTGTTGGAGTCTTTGCTTTTATATCTGTCATAACAGATCATTTCTTTTTTTCAAAGACAGCTAACATTCAAGTTCAGGATTATGATTTTAGATGCTTAAATATCTAGATGCTTTAAAAATTTGGCAGGAAGCTTGTATCTAGGCACATATGTATCACAACCTCAATTGTAATCCTTACCTTGACCATATGTATATGTCAAACCTCAACTAATCCTTATCCTAATCCCATTCATATAGAGCTTATTATGATCCTAATCCAAATTTTGGCCTGATCTCCATAAATATGACATTTTAACACATGTTCTCTAAACCATCTCAACAAACTCCTAAATACCCAACAGAAATAAAAATGATCACTGGTTTATGTCCAATTGATTTGTGAACTTACTTCTGTGTAATATCATCCTGAATATACTGTTGTTCTGATTTGTGGTAAGGTATAGATAGTAGTTGCTGAATCAAATAATAATGAAACTACATAAATAGAGCAATCTATTATCCAAATCTGAATATTGGTAACAAATACTATTGAAAAACCTCTTATTTTTGCAATCTATTTTCTCTTTCACATTTTCATTGCATCTTTGCATCACTTCAATACATGGAAAACGGTGAGCTCAACCGAAAATCTAGGTAACTCAGATTGGTTAAGAAGGAATTATAATTCAATTGTAAAAATGAAAAGTGCAAAGAGAAAGAGAAATAGAGAGAAGACGGATGTGGGGTCATGGGGAATGCCAAACCAAAATGCCACACTGGTAATTAATTAACTGATGATCTGTTTTCTTAACAGGAATAATAGACAAGGTTCCACCAACACTGGCGAGTCTGGCCCCGGTGACCACAAACATTCTTTGTTATTAAAGGATGAAATGAAATGAGTGGAATGGGGAGGGGGGGCGTGAAGATTTATAAAAAAATCCTAACAAAGTTCTTCACACGCCTCATGTACGAATGCCATATACCAGACAAAGAATACAAAGAATATTTGGATTGATAATAATTTTTCAGTGTTTAAACTGCTTGATGTATATTTTGCTTGAAATTGTTTTTCTCTGTAAAGACAATAAATAACTTTTAAATGTAAACTCAACCCACATTATGCCAAATAGAATTTTGAAGATGATTTGTAAATTCACACGCCTAATTGCAGAGCAAGAATTTATTCAGTATTTTTAAACTACAGCTGAGGCTCCCAATGCACGAAAAGAACGTATGCTTGAGGCCTATGTATACATCGTGCATGCCGTTTTTACAGATTGATTGCTTTTTCTCCTCAATAACATAAATTTTCTGTCTATATTTTGAACGTGGCTGTCAATCTTTAGTTGGTATTCTTGCATAGTTAAGTTATCCCAGGCAACCCCACGCTGTTCGAAAAGGGATTTAAACTCCCATCAAGGCAATGACAGACTCTGGTACTAGACTTGAACTCTGATGGACATTGCATCTGAGGATGGGGCTGAGTGGAAGAAGGGATGGAGAGAGAGCAGATGGAGAGAAGGAAGGAAAATAAGAGGATGGATGGATGAACAGGAAGGGGAAGGAACAAATGTGCTAAAAAATCACTCCTTTTCTTACCACCTTTTTACAGCCAAAAAATAGAAAGCCATAGTGGCAAGTCATTTCACAAAATTTTGTTACACCTTTGATACATTTTTTCACTGTTTCAATAGTAATCTATATTTTATTCCATTTTAATGGCTATATATTAAATTGTCACAATGCTCTGGGTTTTTCAGAAACTCTTGTTAATTGTTACTTGTGTAAAATAATTGTTAAGCACCTAGAGAGTTATTATAATATTAAGAGCTATATTAAGCATATGTTATTATTTAAACAGAATATCGTAATTGTTCAGGCTTCTCTTGACTAACTTCTGACGTATCTTTGCACATATAATCCTGAATTAAATGGGAAATTCTGGATACATACCTATCTCTTACCACCTTCAGCTTTATTCTTTTAATTATTAATTTAAAGCAGAAAAGAGATTTCATCTCAATGACGTCCATACTTCTACACCTTTAAATTGCTTTAAAAACACTTCCGAAAGAACGACACAATACAAATATAAATATATAAACGGAAAGAACACAACTTTTCTTGTCAGTATTATTTAAGCTGAAGATGAAGTGATGCCACTTTGAAACATGTTCTTATTAAAAAGTTGTGCTCTCTTTGTTATAATATTATTTAAAAACACTGTAAAACTAGATTAGTTAATCATGTCATTTGCATCCTTCTAGCTCTCTCATAATAGTTCAACTGCACTGTACATCTGAAAACTAGTGTTGGAATGGTGTAAATAATTTTACTTCATAACTGGCAATGTCCTTTTAGCTCTAAGCAGAAGACACGAGTGTTATCATCGGGACACCTTCCTGTAACAAGCTGTGAACAATAGGCATTGGCGAGGTGCGATGCCAAAGCACCTGCTCATCTCTGATTGTACCTGCATTTAATATCTCAAATGAGATATGGTTTGCATCATAAATTATATTCATCGATGGGGGGTGTGACATAAAATATAAACATATTTTACACTCTGTGATACACATACCATACTGCACTGCAAAACGTATGATGTACTATTCATTTTATTTTGTTTGATTTGAGAGAGAGAGAAGGGTGCTAAGGACATGATAAGCCAATCTAGTTTTACAGAGTTCTTTTTAAAAAAAGCAGTTCAAAGGTGTAGAAGTTTCTGTTCTGACTGTCTTACAATATTCACTTCAGCATAGATCATTCTCAGTGAAATCAATGAAATACATGTACAGCAAAACATTTCAATTGAAGCTCATTATCATTTATGCATTTTCAAATATTGGTAGACATACTTTCTACAGGTACTAATATTTCAACTTATCGCATTCATAAAATTGATCCAATTATAAAATCAACAATGCAATCTGATTACATTTTTTCCCCACACCCAAACTCGAGGCACCAACGTAATCATATTCCGAGAAATCATCCGCCCAGCTTAATTCAACCGGCCCTGAACATTACATTCCATCTTTTTGCATCTCTTAAATATGATTATCATCCTCATATACCAACCGCTGTACACGACCTGGGTCAAGTTTAGGGCACGGAAGACTAAGCAATGAAAATAACAAGCCTATCCCACCCATCAGAATCCATGGATCAATACAACAGGCTCACTTTACGACCCCCACAATGCATCAGCTTGATTACATCACACTTGCAATCTTCGCCATGAGCAGAAAACTGAGAAAAATATCAGAGGAAGATGACTGACAAAATTCTCTCTAGGTTTAAATTTGGAATCAGACGAAATGTAGAATATATTTATGAAATTTACTTTAGAATCAAATTCATGAATCCATTGCCAACAAAGAGTATAAATAACCCGTGATGTGATAATTCCACTTTTGAGTACTTGCAATATCAGAATCGTTTGCAGATATGATAAACTTACATCATAGACTTCATTTTTACAGGAACAATGGACAAATGTAAATTTGGAACATAAACTGCTATTGTTTAAGAGCGTTTTGTTTGATGTAGAAATGCAACTTTCATTTAGGTCACATGCTGCAAAGAACCGCTGAAAACAGTGGGATATATGCGTAATGAATTCTCCAAGCTTGAGCAATACACTCTCCTGCCAATATGAACTGGATGATGTAAATGCCCTTTGATTTAATCAAAATGCCATTGTTCTTTTTTTTTCTAAATAAAATCTATTATACTGATGTCAGACATTTGATTCCAAATCATGACCTTTCTCTGATTAAAAAATTTGTGGACAAATAGAAACATGTTCAAAATCTTTCACTGGCAAATTATATTTTCTATTGTGTTTTTTTTATTAACGTGCATTGAACCAATTTGATCCATGAGCAAGATAGTTGCGTACTTATAATTTAGAATTCCTAGTTTTTCAGTGCATTTACATGCTCATGAACAGTATCAAAGGGGAAAAGGACCATGTGCGTAGACTATGAAAAGAGGTGTAAATGAATGAACTGTTATCCTGATCATGTTGGTGTGCAAACTATAGCCCACATTCCACGGATGCCAATCTCAGTTCATTACACATACTGGCCATGTTCATATCGCCATGGTTTTCTATTATTCTACATACTATTCCACACACATAATAGATGCAATTTATATAGCGCACGTATCCACTCTGCTGAGTGCTCAAGGCGCTTTTACATTATGGACACAAGAAAGTATTCATGTCAGACTATAATATGAAATTCATCCAAAATATGTTATTACTGCATCCAAATTAAGCACTGCACCTCCTTTGTTTTCACAAAATCAAGATACATTAAATTGACTAAATCTAATTTCAAAGGGCAAGATAAGCGTACACGATCCAGTTTTATGCACTTTTATAATTGAATGGATCATAAAATTTTACAAAGAACAATACGTTCTTTCACTTTGTACATGTACACGTAGGCAATATACGATAAGGTTAGTCCTATAGAACTTGCAGGTGCAATAGAAGCAAATTAAAGTCGGGCAGATTGCAGAGATTTAACGAAGGCCAAAGAACAGTGCGAACGTGACCTCCCTATGTTTTATCATGCATAGAGTGAGATAGGTATGAATAAAAGGCTCTCAAGGCTGTAAATTACTCTTCTATTACTGCTATATGGCTGGATTCAAAGACAAACAAGGGAGGGCAAAGAGTGTATTTGTTTTTGACTCAGACTTTGTGGATGAATTAGTCAATGGTGGTTCAGCTGGAGCTATGTACATTCAACTATACAGTATAAAAAGTTATTAGGTGAAAAAAAAACCATATCGGCATTGATGTTTAACATAAATTTCAGTGACTTTGCTACAACATAATCATCGCAAAATTCTCAGTGATACAGCTCTGATCATTTACATATGATCATCAACCCTAAAAATATAAAGAACAACTGCTCTGTAACAGAAGGGAACATTACCAGGAGGTCAAGCTTTCAATGAAGGCTGAAGATACAAATTAAGTATATTAACCAACATTCATGTAAAAATCAATGTAAAAATTAACACTTTTGTTGAATTTATCATCCCTAAAGCCTTGAAAAGTGCATTGATTTATCATTAAATTCTGAGAAAAGAAAATGCCAGTTGTATTTTTGCTGCCTTTCCTTCCAATAAATTTCATTTTCACCAGAAAAGGTCCCTTTCCCTGTATTACAACAAATTTCTATTGTAGGAGAGTGAATGACTAGAGTAACCCCAAGAGAGTACCAATAATAGAGTAGACCCTGTGGTGAAATAACATTGGCCATTATCAGCCAAGCAAGCATGTATTTACCTTTTATAAGGCGTTCTCTCATCCAGCACTTCTAGCCACTTCCCCCCCCCCCTACCCCC
>BQKZ01000987.1:28830-42350 GCA_036244855.1 Temnopleurus reevesii
ACGCACGGACGGACAACCCGAAAACATAATGCCTCCGGCGCCACCTTACGGTGGCGGAGGCATAAAAACTTAGTTATATGCAACAAAAACTTTGTGAAAACTTTCAAACCGAAATGTCCACAAGTGTCCACCACAAACAATTTACTTTCAACCAGGGAGTTTGTAAAAATGGGGGGAACTGAAGTTCTTTGAACCCCTAAAATCAGCATCTCAAAGCCTTGTTCTCCAAGGAGAGCCACTAAACACTCCCACAACAATGAAAAGAGTGATACAAATGGGTCCCTAGATTTGAGAAATTTGAGATGGACGGAGAGTTGGGGGGGGGGGGGGGGGGGTGAGAAATTTGAGATGGACGGAGAGAGGAGGGGGGTGGGGGGTGGCAGGACTTTGCCAGGTTCTTCACAATCTTTCACGGCCCACTTTGCACTACGTGGATGGTGTGATGAAATCATATCTTTTATGTATTTTGGATGGAAATAAGTGAGGAACAAGATTTTTTTTCATATTGCTTGAATTCTTTGAAGTCGGTGGATCATTGACCTGTCAACAAAAGGTGTAAAACACAAAGAGGCTAGATAATTTTAGTTTTATATTTTCGACTGATTATATCACTACCTGTACAGTGTCAGCGTAGACGTTCAGTAGGGAATTCATGCGAAAATAATGATGTATAAGAATATATTCACATTATAACTGTGAAGTCCAATGAAGCATTTCCAATAGAAACCTGATATGACAATGATATGATCAACACCTTTCAATTCTTTGATTTACAATTCTATTCAGTACATGCAACCAGGCGAGATTAAACTAGTACTAGGACAAGCTTAATTTCACATTAAAAATGGGAAATCAAATTGGCTGACAAGCAGAAAGAGACATGATGAATTGTAGAATTGTCATAATTTGTTGAATTTCATTTCTGTTACGAATGGGTGAATTTACGTAAACTCTGTATATTAGCTTGGTTCTGGAGTTTGGAGAGTATCACGGACGAAATAAGATCTCAATGTACTTGAGCGTATGGGATCCAATACAATGGTTAGGCCCCTCACAAAAGCTATTCATGTGTGCATTGTCCCAATGTTGGTAGTGGTGTAGGAGGGGGGGGGGTTCTTAAGGTGTTTTTCAGCGTTTGGTTCTTTTGTCATCCTTTCTTTTGAAAGACAGATCGATGGTGTAAATGCAAGCCACGTCCGATGACTCACCGCGGACGCTTTGCTCTGAGCGACGGTGGTGGTGGTGCATCTTGGGACAGTTTCTCAACATTTGCAGTTTAGCACCCTCTGTCCACACTCTATCACGTTTTGGGAAATGCTTGGGCGTTGGAGGAATTCTGTCACGATTCTCGGAATATTACGCATCCCGCATCCTATTCCCCGCATTTATTACTGTTTGCACGTAGGATATATTCAATGATTCATTCAAAGGGTTCAAAGTTCAAAGATAATGAATGCCAGCAAATCATCTATATAACATGTCCACTTCCAATTGCTAAACGAAACAAACAAAAATGGAATTTAGCAGTTTTTGTACATGTACCTACAAAAAAAATGGCCAACACAGAAAAAAATATGAGGAAGGAAATTCTTATCGAAACTGTAGATTTAATTTCTAACTTTGAAATTAATTTTTAAGGACATAAAAACATAGTACCTTGTATGTATTGATGTTGCTTCAGCATACAAACTCTTCAACAAAAAGTAAGAATTCCACAAAAATGTCAAACATGCTCACATTTTAACTGACATTTTCTTGAAAGACTCACAAGTACATGTACATCATTCGACCTATCCTACTATTGTGGATGCAGGTACATGTTTATTAAAAAAAAAGACTCTGTGATTGAATGTTTGTAGATCTTTTTGAGACATCAAGCTTGCGGTGAGATAAAAGATTCTATTGTAATGTCTGTAATGGGATAGAAGTACACTGTGGTACGATGGAGTGCACTATGCAAGGAAAACAAAGCACGGAAGAGCTAATGGGCTTTTCCATTAGGAATTAAAATCCTCTTGACAAATAAACTTGTGCATCATCTTTCACATTACCGATGATTTCCTTTGCTGGTCTGAACATTTGTTCTCAATACTTCTTCTTTTCTCTTTCCCTCTTCCCCCTCCCTCCTTTCCTATCTCTTTCTCCCTATCTACATGTACACAAATTTATCGGTTTTCTATCTCTCTAGTACCTTCCTTCATCATTTTCTTTTCTATTCCTAACTCTTCCTCCTTTTTTGTTGAAAGGGAGAATGAATATTGCTAAACCTAACTAATATCAAACGCTTACATTTTAGGATTATAAGGAAATATGTAACATTACTTGGCTGAAGTAAAATAGAAGGAAATATATCATGCATGAGATGCCAGAGAGGAAATCTAAATATGTTACTATGACAAAAAGTATGAATCATACAAATATTAGTGAGGAAATGATGATTAGGGGTCAGTCACCCAGAAAACTAATTTGCTTTCATCTTATTATGCATTGATTAATTCTTCTCTGAATCCAGTTTGCTGAACGCCGCTTTGCACACTCCACACAAAAGCTCATTGATTGGACGTGTATGTAATTATAATCTCGCCCGCCTGCCCAACCAGCCGCATACTTCTATACCAGCCTGGCTTCCTTGGCCAAGCCTGGATGCCTGGCACGGTGGTGGGTCGTGCGAAGGTGAAGTTCAATACGCCCGCATACCAAATGCAAACACAATTACATGGCAAGCGAGTACGCCGATGTGGGCCTGTACAGTAATATTATGTGAGCATCTGGAATGTCAAGTGCTATTTTCCCTGTTTTATGGGTTTTAAAATGAGAGTTCATGTCCCAACAAAATTGCATTGGCTCAGTAGTTAACTTCTTTATTTCCCTTGAGTAAATCCCCCATAAAAATGACAAGGACAATGATTATACGTCTGAAATCAACATTAATGTAACAAACATTATTCAAGAAAAAAGACTTATAATGTACACCACTTCTTATGTTCTGATAATAGCAGACCGTTAAAAATTCACCCATCAAGAAAAACAAAAAATATGATCATGAATACACTATTTTGAAAAATTTTCATTTCATTTTGAGAAAAAACAGAATTTTATTCTTCTCCCACCAGCGCTTAAATTTATAACCCCACAAATAGAAGGCTCCTATAAAGCTAAAAACAATGATAACCTACAAATGTTGTAATCAAAATTGATTGAATCTGCAACAATGAAGACAACGACATTATTGAAAACAAACAAAACTACCAAAGGTTATTTCCATGACCCGCAGATGGTATGAATACTTTATTATCATTTTTAAAGCATTAAACTTCACACCTAACTCCAAGCACCTTGCGAACGGTGTCGATCGCTATCGATTTACGTGAGCATCCATCTCATATATTTAGAGAATATACTCCGTGCAGACTGTCATATGGAGAGGATCTGCCCCTGGCATAGCTCTCTACCATGGCAATATCTCTATTGATCTCATCACATTAGCCTGCCATCGCATCAAAAGAAGATGATCTATAAAATGATGCCATCCCACTCACAGAGACACACAATATCCTGCATGCAAGGTGAACAAGGAGTTGGGAACAATCTCACGTGGCATATTGCCACCAACCTATCCCTGAGGAGACTGTAATCAAGAGAGGTGAAAACATCCTATGGCAGTAATATTGAAGCAAGTCCAAACACAAACTTATTTCCAGCCTTGAATTTTGCTATTTTGAGGACAAGGCGACTTTCCTAAATGGCACATTGTACAGAACAAATGGGAAGGAAAACACAGGACAACAAATCTGCAAATTTTTATTCAGATGGGATGGTCACGGAAGCCATTCAGTAGAGCATCTACATGTACTGTAAGACCTGGCCTTTCATTGCCTTGGATCAATTTATGCTCTTTTATTTGTAGATACTGTACATGAAACAACAACTTTGTAATTCTTGAATAAAAATATCACTTGTAACATTGCAATGAGATATATAAAATACCTATGATTCTCAAATATCATGTAAGCAAAAGATCAACTACACTCTTAAATGATATTTCCCAATTCTGCATCCATATAATAATTTTCATTTCCGTATTTGGATAACCTAAGAATGCAGAGCATCATCCATCCTATGGGAATGTTGAAGTCATGGCCGTTTCTTTGGAGGTTATGCAAAGTCATCTCTTTGAAGTACTTCAGAACCCAATAACACAGTCGATTTCATCTCATCCTTCCCGGATCTCTAATGAGCCAAGAAATGATGAGCCAATTGACAAACCAAGCTGTCATTTTACCGACAGGAAATAACCTAAAATCAAATTAAAATGCCATTCTCCTCAAATTACACTTCACACAGCTGCTTCGGACATCATCTTTGCATGAAATACACTTTAGCCAATATGGATAAATCACAGTCGATGGCGTTTCTTTAAGTTCCCCCTTCTAAGCTGGATAACAATTTATGTATGATATGATGGTATCAGTTTCACATCTTGGCGACAGCATCATGCCCTTCTTCGACTTTTTCTTATGTCGTAATGCATTCCTCAAAATATGATTGGAAAATCTAGACTGTATATTGCAAATAATCGCATGTCTGTGTATCAGGTTCATCGTCTAAACACGGAAGTTACCCTTTTCTTGAAAAGTACAATGACACCCAAGATTTGGGTCTACGATGTACAGCAATATTAAGTGTTTTTCCTTGTATTTCTTGTGCAAATGTGATGTATGTGTACGATCTCAATTCAAAGCAGCTCTTATTGGACTAGGTGATGCACAAAACTTTCACAAAATCGTAACATCCCAAGAGCAATGGGTTTTTATACATCAAAATGATAGCAAAAGTGTCAATAATACACTTTCTTACAACTTCAACTAGGCTTTGTACTATTTTACAACTAAATATGAAAATTAAGGTATAACAACAAATATTCCACTAACCTGAGCTGTCAATGCTGAACCTTCCCAGTCCACTTCCATCTCTGATAGTATAAGAGACCTCTCCATCAATGCCCATGTCCATATCAACAGCAGTGATGGTCATCACCTCCGTGTTGTTGGTATGTCCTTCATGTACAGATCCAGTCAGCACATAGTTCTGGAAGATAGGAGCATGGGTGTTCTCATTGACATCAACGACCTCGACGACTATCCTGCAAGTTGAGCTCATAGCCGGGATTCCTTCATCGCGGATGGCGACGACGATCTCATACAGTTGCGTCTCCTCATAGTCCAGCATGTCAACCAACCGAAGAGTTCCATAGTCGGTGTCGATGCTGAACTTGGAAGGACCAGAGGTGTCAAGTCTGTAACGGACTGTTCCATTGGGTGGGTTGTCTGGATCTTGCGCTTGGACGCTCAGGACGGCAGCTCCTGTTGGAAGGTCCTCGCGGATTTTAACCTTGTATTCTGGGAGAAGACAGCGTGGAGGGTTATCGTTGATATCCTCAAGGGCTACACTGACGATGACAGAGCTGGAGAGGGGCGAGTCTGAGAGATCTGTGGCTTGGACACGGATCTCATGGACTGGGATGATCTCTCTGTCCAGGGGCCCAGCAACAGTCAGCTCTCCAGTGATGATATCAATGTCAAAAGAAGGGGAGTCGCTAATGATGCTGTAGCGCACTTCCTGATTACGACCTTCATCGCGATCAGAAGCATGGACAGCCAAGAAGCTGAGGCCCTCTTCCGCATTCTCAGGAATCGTTACGTCATATTCCTTCAGGTCAAATTGAGGTGGGTTATCATTGACGTCTGTGAGAGTGATAGTCAATGGACTCTTCCTGGTATGTTGTGGCTTGCCCATGTCCGATACCTTCACCGTCACATCGTATGTACTTTGAGTTTCTCTATCTAGAGGCATCAAAACTTTGAGTTCACCTGTTTCAAAGTCCATTTGGAAGTGAGCTTTGTCATTCCCAGCTGAAATAGCGTAAATAAGTTTCCCATTAAAACCATGATCCAAATCATTAGCATTCACAGTAAGCACAGTGCTCCCAACAGCAGCATCTTCAGGAACATCAACAGATGTCCTGAAACCACTCTCGAACTCCGGCTCATGCACATTAGCCGAGTATAACTCTGCGTAGTTAGGTGGAAGGTTCTCAACTTCTTGGTTGCTTGCCTGGAGTTGCCCATACAAATCAACAATCTCCTCTGCAACATCAGTCTCCTGGCAGCTGACTTTCAACCCCCTTGCATGGGCTTGGGGATTGGGGTTAGCATTGTTGGTGATGGTCATGTTGGTCCTCATATAGCTAACAGAGGTTGGTCCATCTCTTGCTTCAATACGCAAACTATAGAAAACGGGATCAGAGTCTGCCACGGGACGGGACAAGGTTAGGTTTCCCGAATGAGTATTAATACTAAAAAGATCATTCACGTTGCCACTTGTGATCCGATACCTTGGTCTGTTCTCATCAAAGTCAAGAGCAGAAATCAAGGCTATTGCTCTTCCACTGGGAAACGATTTAGCAATTGCCCCAACACAATTGATCTTTTCAAACCTCGGTCTGTTGTCGTTGAGGTTGACGAGGTTGACGACTACAACAGTTTCTGCTTCACTACGGAATGGAGCTCCCCAGTCGGAAGCTCTAACCCTCAGCCTGTACTGATGTCTCATCGTCTCATAGTCTAGGACCTTACTTGTATTGATGGAGCCTGTTTGGTGGTCAATGGTAAAGGGGACAGGGTTCAGGTTTGCGATGCTGTAGGAAATGTAGCCATTCTCTCCAAGATCTGGGTCAGTGGCTCTTACAACGAGGACTGGATGATGGGCTGGACGATTTTCTTCCACCTCTACCGTATACAGCTCCTCTTCAAACGACGGATTGTTGTCATTTGCATCAGAGAGAATGATCACAACCCTTGTGTCAGCAATAGTACATTGTTTGGTATCACGGACTGCAACAATAAAATCATACTCTGCTTTTGTTTCTCGGTCAAGATCTACTGCAACGGACAGCATTCCAGAGTGAGTGCCTATTGAGAATGGCAGTGATGCATCGGTGATGACATAGGAGAAAGCAGTGTTACCTATAGCGCTCCGAGGTGCAACAGAAAGGAATGGTGTGTTCACAGGCATTAATTCATTGATGGTGGTGTTGAAGAAGTCACTGGTGAAGTATGCCTCATAGTTCATGGCACCGTCCAGGGTGACACCAACTACAAAGGAAGAGCTCTTTGGAGATGATCCTCTGTCAGAAGCAGCAACGGTTACATTAAACGCATGTGGTATACTGGCTGAGAGTAGAGATTTCGCAATCTGCAGTTGGTACCGACCAGGTGTTGGTGACAGCTGAACAGCAAAGAAACCACCTGGGTCCCCATCGATGATGTCAAGTGAGGCAATCTCTCCATTGATTCCACCATCTTCATCTGTGACTCCTACAACAGCAAACACTGATCCTACATCACTATTTCTAGAAATGGTTGGTTGCTTATCAATCCTGATCACTGGACTGTGCTTGTTGACTTGCTGGACGTATATCTTCAGCTGTGCCGGAGTCGTTAGAGCAACCCCTCCGTATGGTGTAAATCCTCTATCCTTTGCTACAACTGTGAGTGTGTACCTTGACTGATGATTGAAGTCCAGAGGACTAGTCAACGACACAACACCAGTCGTGGTGTGAATCGCAAACTGGTCCGTCTGCTGGCGAAAACTGTAATAGACCTCTCCATTGACACCACTGTCAGAATCGTGTGCCTCTACTTGAATGATGTTAGAGAATACTGGTTGGTCCTCACTAACTGTTGCCTCATAGCTGACTCTCAGGAAAAGCGGAGGCTGTTCATTGACATCCTTGACAACTATATGAACTGCTGCTGTCGATGAGCTTCTCACCCCACCAAAGCTGCTTTGAGCTATGACTGTCAGATCATACTCTGGTCTAACTTCTCTGTTCACCTTTAAATTGGGACACTGACTTTTATTCCGACACGGTCTTGTCCTTATTCTCAAGAAAGCGAAATCGCCAACAACCTCCGGTCTCGCGGAAAAGAGGTCACTCACATCACTTTCCTGCAAAGTGTATCGCACGCTCATGGATGGGTCTGGCAAGTAAACGCCCATCTTCTGTTCTGTGGATATGAATGTCCTGATAGGGGAGTTCTCTGCAATGGTCGCATTGTAGATTGGGCGGGTAAACTGGATGTCTTGGCCTAGGACAAGGTTGCAACCCAGCTGCAGGACCAAGAGAAGGAATGTCAGCACTGCTCCCCTCCAGGGGTGCCACCTGTCCCCCGCCATGGTGGTGGTGGTGGTGCAAACTGCGGAGCTTGGCTCTGCTGCACAGCTAGCCGATGTCTCTGCAAAACAAAAACAAGAAAAACCTTGTAAGTGCATGCACATCAAATACATAATTCACTTGAAAATAAAACACTTAAAATATGCAAGTACAACTGTGCAAATGGTTTGAATAAAAACAATTCAGTTTATTTGCAGTCTTTACAAGAAAATAATAAAAAATGTTTTCTAATTAAATTGATTTTCTGCAGAAAAGCATTTGAAAGAGAATTACCTGGTAGTTTAAAGGGTGAGATACGTGTAATTTGCAAATCAATTTGGCAAATTTCCATTTTAAACAAGGTCAAAACAGGAATTATTGTTCCTGATAAATGGCCAGCATTTGTGCACTTTTGTCATGCGTCCCTGCCATATGCATAAATTTTGATCCAAATCATTACCAACCAAATTGACCTGTTTATAGGAGCAATAAAAATTATTATTGACCATGTCAAAACTAGGTCAATTATTTTCATGGCTTCTGATATGCATGGCTGAAGACAGCATTCAAGATTTTCAAATGCACTTTCAATAAATCAAAATTATAAAGTGTAATACTGATGAAAATCAATTACTAATATGTGCACAGATCTCTGTACTTTTTACTCTACCAGCATGAATTACATTTACCTTTGATTAAAATCAAAATTACATACACTGTACATCAAGCAAAGCATACAAAGTACAGCGTATAAAATTGTAAATATTGAACTGGTGAATAACTGGTCAAATTATTTTCTACAACATGAAATGTTCACAAGAAGGAGGTATAGCTGTAGTGCGGGATTATATGCCTGCCAAATGTACGTTTACACACAAAATAGTATCATTTGAAATTCTAGACCAACCTTCACTTGCATAAATTAGTTTCATCAAATTTTACTACAAATACAAACCTCACAAAAGCAAGAAATTCACAAATTTCAGATTTTACAACATTTTTAATGAAAAAAAAATTCAAATAAACAATATAAGTTTGCTACATGTACTTGTAGTTTTTATATTGAATTTTTGAAACTCTACAATCACCTTTACACTTGTAGTTTGAAATGAAAATGAGGCATGATAATCACTTTGTTGTTGTTTGTGATACAGTGTATTGAGCTGTCTTTCAACAACAATGCAGTAATTTACTTCACAGCATATTTTTCTTGCAGCATTCTGTTCAATTTTGGTTTTATGCTCCCTGAAAGGAAAACATCATCAAATCAGTGATGATGGACAACAAACAATTGAGTGTGATGGTTCCTGCTGAAGCAAAGCGTCATTCACACAAATCATACTTAGTATGTAGGCCTAAATAAAATACAAATAGAAAAAATGTGTAAACATAGATTTTGCTTGGTACCTAATGTACATTTGTGACGTCTTCAGAGTAAATTAATTGAAATTTAAAGTAACTATTTCGCCAGGTTCAAGATGTGGATTTGCAGGCAGCAATGATTTTGATTATTTGGCCATTGTAACTACATGTATATATATTTTTTTTAATTGAATAAAAGTAGCATGGATACATAAACAATAAATGTGAAAGAGATTGAATGAATTTCTTTTCAGAAAAGGGATTTCACAAATGCAGGCTTGCCCTGTACTCTGACTCTTCAAATTATTCTCCTTTTCTTTTCTTAACTTAATCTGATCTACATATCTCCATATGTAGTGTTTTACTTTCATAAAAAATGAGGCTGACAGTATGTTTTAACAGTTAAAGCACATTTGGCATTAATATGTGTTATAAATGATTATTCCAAATGGGGTCATTTACAATGTAACTGATCCACAAATTTTGCCCCTTGATTAGGTTACACTATACTATACATTTCCTTGATTGTACAAATAATTCTGGAAAGTCTGAACAGGGGAGGGCAGCTGAGTGGGAAGGCCATATATAGGAAGTCATCACTGGTTTGATTACTTCCTGCTGGAGAGAAGGGTGCAAGCTCAACCCACAAGGTCTCAATTAAAACCAGAGAGGGAGGAGGGTGAGAGCATCGATCCCTGATCAAGGGTGGTGGCTAGACATAACACCAAGTTAATCCTTTGATCCCTTCTATTTGTATAATTTGGATATTGCTATAACAAACTTTAATGTGAGACTATAATCTACAGTACAGTATTCGAATTTCAAACAGGGGAAACCTATTGCCTTTCATTTTCACAATTTTGAAAGAAATAGTGTAACTGTTCTTCAGATGCAATCAAATATTAGCGATTAAAACAAGAACAAACTTTGGTTCAAACATTTTGAACAAGATTGCCTGATTAAGCAATTCAACATGAGAAAAATCCTGAAATATTTTCTAAAAAGAGCCCTTAATTTTTCTTGAAAACAACATGCAGTAATGTAGAAAAATTGCCTAGAATCAAGAACAAGATGAATTTGAACATTTTTCTTCATAAATACGATACACATAATACTTTGATTTCTATGGACTGCTTCGTGACCTAAACTAACAAATTTTCGTGTAATTCCGTTACCAACACTTTTCAACCCTTGGAGCGGTCCATTTGTAGAATGCAAAATATTCTTCATTCCCATTCATGTGGAATTACCCAATCATTCATGGATTCTATATCATGGGTAAATTTAAAATGTTCCTGTATGAAACTTCCTGTTCAAACCTGGTAATGCTATTATGATTGGCATCATTAGCCAGTCTCTACACCTCCTTGGGTTGTTCGCTCATGCATTCAATGATGAAATGCTTTGGCCTTGATATCGACATTAAAAAGCACATCACTTGGCTTGCCAAACATGACATGGTTGCTTTGTATGGGAAATGGCTTCACACTCGGTTTGGGTTGGAATCCGCTTTGAGGTTGAATAAATGTTTCTCTTTTGGGGGAAAATGGATCCAGACCTAATACATGCAAATGCTAAAGTTTCACAGGAATGCATATTTTTTTTTGGGGGGGGGGGATTTTTTTTGTTTAAGAAAAATGTGCTACTGCACATACAAGTATCAATATAATTCAGGGAATAATTTTTCCTGGTATCGCATTGCAATTTGCTATGCATTTTAGCAGGATTGCTATACAAAATATATTTTGTGTAGCAATTTTTTCACAAAGAACTGTATAGTACACAATTGGAAAAGTTTCCCCAATGCTAATCAAATGTGAAGAGTAAAATAATTCCAAGTCATTAAAGAAAAACTCGAGCTTGTCCTGTAGATCAGTTTTATCATGCAATTTTTAAAACACCGGAGTTATCACATTTTTTTTCGGCAAACATAGACTTCACATAGACTTCCAGTGGTATCCATATCGTGTTTCTGTGCTTCAGCAATGGTTTTCAAATCAGATTTAACCAAGAAACCTTAGTAAGTAGGTACACATTTACTCTTTTAATGATGCAAATCATTTTCATTTTTTATGAATTTCTAAAAATCTGAAAGCTGAAGAAAGGAAATGATGTTAAAAGCATTATACCATACACTCTAATGCTTATACAATTGAAGTCGCTCTCTAACTCGTTTTGTGTTGAGGTTTTTGTGTGTATTTTGCATTTCGGCTACTGATGCATGATGTGTAGTACCGTACCAGAACTTTTACATGATGCGCCCCCGACAGCTGGCCCTTTGAGTTTAAGTCAACGTATGCCTTCTTTCCACACATTTTTAACATTTCAATAAAATTTGCCAACTGGCGACATATTTTTCTGTTTGAAGCAGAACATACACTGTAGGCAAATAGATATTCATTAAAAGAGCTCCCATAATAAAGTAACTAGTATGTTTTCCAAATTGTCATTTGACTCAATGGCTATGTTATTTTATATTTTCATTTTAAAGACTAAACTTTAAAAAAAAACAATTATGAGAATCAACGGAAAATGATGTGTAGGTCTATAAAAAATATTGGTCAATATTCAACAGTTAAGTATATATATTTGTCTTCCGACAGACTGGGAAGTTGGATCATTTCTCTGACTTTTTTCTTTCTTTCTAAAAAAAATGTCGAAACTCAATGTCTAACTTGATACAAATTGACAAACAAATTTGACTAAAACAGCAACAAGAACTTGTAGAAATATTTAAATACACTTTACTTTCACATCCACTTGATAATTTCCACACCAACATGAAAAGAGTCGAAAATGTTTAATCCCATGCATTTACACACACGTCGGACGGATAGTTCGTGTCACAGCTTGTCCCGCCAGAGATGCGGGCCGAGGTCCACACGATGGTGACCTACCACTGCACCACCAGTCTACCAATACCAGTTCCAGTCCCGCTACAGAACCCCAATCTTTACGGTGGCAAAAACACGTTTCCTACTAAATTATTTGAATTTATACGACTTAAAAACTAAATGCACCCTTACCTTTTACAAATTATTCCTCCTGTCATTTGTGAGTGTATTCCGATATCATACAAATCCACAAAAATCGAGAGTCATTTCAAGCGTTCTCTGGTAACCAATGCACGATCCACGGGTTAATGGCCCAATGGATATGCATGTATATTAGATCGCGGGACAAATGTACGTACACACAGTAAGCGTGGCGTCGCTGCCGTAGCTGGAGCGACAAGTGTATTTTGGTAGCATGGCTCATGCGCGGATTAACATCTCGTGCCAACCAATGAGAGTTCTCAAAATCCCCCAACTTTCTGTTCACAACTTCACGAAACTTTTTCATGAAGCATTTATGTTTTACTCTGTTTTATCATTCTAAAAAAAAAAAAAATTAATTCCTCACTGACTTTGATAAGAATTTGTCTATTTTAGGGCTGTAATCGTTCATGGAAAGTTGACTCTGACGCAACATGTGGAATCCGGGACAGGGATAAGATTTGGATATTGATTTTCTATAAGTTTGATGTCCGCTCAACAATACACTAGCGTTATAAGAACATACAAGCAAAGTTTGTTTGTTTGGTTGTTTGTTTTTACAAAGTTGAGAAATACCTATATGGTGAAAAACACAAATCCAATGGGGATTCATTGATTAAAGAATTGCTTGTTATTACTTCATCGGTTAAAGGATTTCTACGTCAATTAACTTGAATGATTTGACCAAGTTTACAACAACCAAATATAAAACTAGTTTTGCATTTGCAATCGGATCAGGGACCACATTCAAATTCAATCAGACTCTGTATTATGATATGCCCTAAGGGTATCAAAATGTCTCACCCTTCCTTCCTTCCTTCCTTCTTCTTCCTTCTCTCACCCACTCCTCCTCCTCCTCCCCCTTCCCATCTCCACCGTCCTCCTCTTGAGGCTTCGGCTTCATTTTC